>JARFOC010001070.1:0-18043 GCA_031763485.1 Osmoderma eremita | reverse complement strand
TTAATTACTTAAAAAATATTTATAAGAATTTAGACAACAGTGAATACTGCCTTGGTATATTCATTGATTTATCTAAGCCTTTTGATTTGGTTAATCATAGTATTCTTCTTTACAAGCTTAAGAGGTATGGTGTTAAACGTATTGCATTAAATTGGTTGCGGTCTTATCTAAACGACAGAAAACAAAGTGTGCGTATTGATGACCAGCGATCAAATTTTTTAAACGTCAACATTGGAGTACCCCAAGGTTCTGTTTCGGGCCCTACTTTGTTTTTGTTATACATTAACGATCTGCCAGCAAACTTACTTTAAGCACAACAAGTAATATTGTACGCGGATGATATCCGCATTCTTATAAGCTCAAAAGATGTATCTGATGTGCTAAAAAAAATTGAAAATATTCAAAATACCGTTGATGCATGGGTGACATGTATTTATTTAATTATAAATAAAGAAATACCAAAATTCCTTCATTTTCACAATAAAATACAAATTGACGGATTTCAACTTAATCAAAATGCTTGCAATATTGGTGCTTCAACCAAATTTTTGGGTTAATTTTAAGTGATACTTTAAATTGATCTTTCCACATAGGGATTCTATGTGGAAAGATCAATTTAAAGTATACACTATCTAAAACATGATTATTTTACAACAGCTCAGAGGTACTTGCAATAAAGAAGCACTCCTAACCTTTTATTTTTCAAACTTTGTAGGGTGTATGCGCTATGGTATTATACATTGGGGCACGTGTCCTAATTGAAATAGAATTTTATTAATTTTATTAATTATTAATTTTATTATTATTATTTTATTAACATTAACGGATATTTATAAAAAAGAGCAATTTGAGCAATCTTTAACTTGAATTACATGGATTCATGTAAAAGTACTTTTTAAGAAAATTCATTATTTACTTTTTATGATTTATATATTTATGAAACATTATGTTATGTTTTTACGCACAAAGAAGAATTTTCGTTTTATAATTACACTCATCATTATATGACACGCACTACTAATTGTCTCATGCCTCCACAGAAAAGCAATTTTTCAAAAAAGTCCCTACTACATCTGTATTTTATAATCATCTTCCTAATTATATAAAAAGTGCTTAAGCAGTTTTTATTAAGCATTTCGTGCTACAATTTAAATGATTTTTTGTCTTCAACTATATAGTATTGATTTGATAGTATTGATTATTGTATTTTCTATATATAGTATTATTATATTTTGTATTTTTATGACTCATCTCAAGCTTATACAGCATATTATTGTTATTATGTTATGTATCGATCCCCTATAATTGGTTGCACGCTGTTGAACTTGGTCGCAGGCGTCTTGACATTAAATTACTCTTCGAATATGGAGGCGTCAGAACTCTTGCTTAACATATCCATTTATTGTACCACATCATCCAACACCCTTACATAAAAGATTCTGCTGTTAATCTGCCAAAACCAATATATTACCCATTCATGGGATCTGCCATTATTTCAATAATTATGCGGACAGTTCAGTTGATTTCCATGTGCTTTTGACAGTCTATTGTAACGTTAGGTTTAAATATAGGTAGTATTTAGTTACAAATCATAACATATGAGCGATTTTGTGTGAATATAAAATTAGTTATTTTCCCATAAACACCAAGTTGTTTACATACATCTAACTTCAACTACATTTTGTTTGTCTTCTATCAAGAACAGCATAACACTTTTAAATTTTCACGCAACTAAACTTATCGAAAAACTAGAAAGCTTCAGAAAAAATGTCATGGCATCTTTTACTCTACGGATCTTATTTATCATATTAATTAAGAGGAAAATTTCATTTACTTTCATAGATAGATACACACCTTACGTAGTACCAGCCACACACATATGTATACATAAATAAATATATTATAATCTTGTCTTCACTTAGTGCTTCGTTATAATAGAAATGGAACCCATTTTCTTTTCAATCCTCTCTCGCGTCCCGTTATTCACCACGTCCCAGATCGACCAATCCGACAGCCATCGTGGTAGTCAGTACTCGCGTCCAAAATCTCCCGGTAATGACCGAAGGCGAGGGACCTCTAGCGCCGTGAATATAACACGAGATAACGGACCTCGAAAATGTAGTCTAGATTTTGGTCAACGACCCTCCCTCCGCTTGTTACCAACTACGTAATGTAATTCGATATGATTATTGAGAGAGCAAGTAAATTGATCCTTTTTGAAGATGTGTATGTGCATACGAAACAAGCGGTAGGTAATATTTATTAATCTGAACTCTTTTGTTGTTTTCATTTTTTGCTTTTAATACTTAAATCGACCGGATAGATTTTTCTTTTGAACGCCGATCACGAATAACTATTGATTCGGCAGATGTTGGTGCAGTTGTATTAAAAGAAGATGCCACCAAGGGTCTTTTTGCGAAGTACCTGAATGTAGTATAATGAATAATGACGATTGGCACGCAATAAGGCAAGAGATCTATTCGTAATGATGTTTTGACGTACCTTTCCTGAGTAGGAGGAAATAACACAACATGATGTCCCAGGTTCTAAACATTACTAGAGTTATCATAAAATAAAAAAACGGAGTAGGTACTTGTAAGAGTATATTTGGCGGATGAAGGAAACAAGAGTATTATTGAAAAAAAAAACAGCATAGACGTGAATATTTTAACAAGTGTTAAATTTTAAGGTAATTAGAATTTATATCGAAGGCGGAAAGAAAACCAGACCCTGAGAAGCATAATTACAAAACCAAGGATATAGATAGAAGTACAGCGGATATTTTTACAATCAGGAAAAGTCATTTTTGGAACGACAAAAATAAACAAAAACAGAAAACAGACCTGCTGGAATGAAGAAATTAAAAAGGAAAAAAGATCGAAGAACCAGGAATGGAAGATATTTTGGAAACAGAAAATTCCTATAAGTATAAAGAACAATGGCTAAAAGTAAAAATAATCGTGAACCAAGCAAAACAACGATGTTGGGTAGAATTTGGTGAACAATTGGAGAAAGACAGTTTTGAAAATCAACGACTATTTTACAGCGCCTTGAGGTCACTGCGTAAAGGAAGACAGGGAAATATCAGCCAAATTAGAAATAAAGTTGGAAAAGTACTAGTAACAGAACTACTACTACTACTAGTACTAAAGTAACAGAAGACGAGAAGGTACTAAGCAGATTCTAAAAGAAAGGATACCAACACACTGGGAACTGTGCATAATAATTCCGATATGCAGAAAAGGCGACAAAAGAGACTGTAACAATTACAGAGGAACCACTCTACTGAGCATAGTATTAAAAACACGAAACAATTTTTGAGAAAAGACTAAAAGCAGTAATTGAGATTCGAAGGAAGAATCACAAAGCGCATTTAGGAAAGGCAGAAGAACGCAAGATTATATATTCACTATCAAACAACTTATGCTACAATATATTTGTGGCATTTATAGATATAGAGAAAGAATTCGACAGCATCTCAAGAGAAGTAGTATGGAGGAACATTTAAACGAGAGATGCAAAGGGAAGACTACTCAACGGCGTAGAAAGCATATATAAACGATATACGAAATTTAAACATTGGTTCTGTCTTTAAATTAAACAATATATCATACAACAGCAATCCACTATAGTTGTGCGTCGGGAGCACTCGTATTTCTCTATAAATTTTCAATTTTCAGTAACGGCTTACCTTCTAGAAACCAAACTGTCTGTGTAACGGTATTTTTAGACTATTTCATGTGAGCAGTAACTAATTCTGTTTGTTTCTGATTAATGCTAGGATCTATGCAGAAAGGCAAATGTGGTTGACAGTTATCAAGATATTTTAGATTGTTCAAGAACCTGATAGCCATTTTTTGCATTACAAAGATAATCTGCGGTTCTATAAATCTTCCCTAAGAAAGTATATCTGTAATTCATAACATAAGAAATCTTCATAAATATATGATCCTGAGTAGCTACGTAATTCAGCTCCCTAATCGTAGATTATCGTGCTGGAAAATGTTCAAAGCAATACCTAGAAATTTTACTGCCGAGAGCTCGCTTAAACAGTGTGTGACAAACATTATATTTTATATCTCTTCAAGTCTAACTTTTAGCCTATTCACATAGAATTTTTTCCAGTATTCGCTTCAGATTTTAAATATTCAGTACATTAAAGTCTTTATTTTGGAGTAAAAGTAAGGTATTGTGTGTGTGCTTAGGAATCTCAGTTTAGCCCCGAATTTAGCTAGAAGCCGTTTGATCTATGTACCTAAATTACAAAGTGTAAAAGGACCTATGCACAGTGGGGTGAGTAGTGTAAAAACCGTGACATGGGTCGAATTTTGAAGCTTCTTCTATGGCGATGGAAAGCATATACACCTGTGATATAGACTCTACCTATAAATGAAGTTCTGACACCGAAGATCTTGCTTTTCCACTAGCTCTTCAAATCCTATCAGAAACGTGCTCCAAAATTTGCTGTTTTAAAACAAATCGAGGAAACTGTGTCAGTCTTATGTTTTAATGTTCTATAACATTCTCATTTGGCCTTCAGTGTCCAAGTCCAAACAAACGCAGTGTTTGGCGCCTGTGTGTTCTTAATTTTGTTTTTTAGATTCATTATGTTCTCGGTTCTAACCAATCTTTAATTATTTTTACAATGTTCGGAACAAATCGTGAGTAGATGGAAGTAGATGGAATGGATTATAGGAAAACATATTAAAAAAAATGAAGATTGGCTCAAGAGTTTTCTAATATCCCGAAGGATTTCATCATTCTCCTTCCTTCAAAAATCAAGGTTACGTGAAACTCTTCAATGCACTGTCTGAAGGACACAAAATGCGTAGGGTTGAAGAGTTTCGGGATAGGAGCTGCTAACAATAATAGAAGCGAAGCACTTATTTAGGTATGACATGCTAATCTCTGTATAACCGTGAGCATCAAGTGTTTTGCAGATGTGCTAAATCAGGCATATCACATATGTATTCATTTAATGGTTATTTTATAGCAAGCATAAAATTGAAGACAAGCTTCCAAACTGTGCCTCTTTTTATTAACTTAAGCAACACAAATCCGAAATAAATTGCAAGTACATTGATAGATCTAATAATTTCTGTTGATAAATTGTGTTAATATTTATTACTTATTCATCAACTCAATTTCTAACTGTAGATTTTGAGTTTTATTTGCAACTAAAGGTTTCTGTGCCGAAGAAGGTATCAAACTCTTGAAATAGAACTTGACAATTCCTGGATCAAACAGTTAATTCAGGACAATTTATTAGAGTCTTTAATTCCTTCAAAACAAAGAGAAGCTTACTGGAATATATACAAAAATCCTTATCAGATCCATTACTTTTACCACGGTTCTGTTTAGCCTTTCCGTTCGTTTCTTCTTTTGCTTTCACACTCTCCTACTTACGGCCCATTACGCAAATCGCGCGTACAAATTAACTGTTACTAAACAGCGTTTCTTTCAGTTTACAGTTCGTTATGCCACTGGCGTGCACAACACGTATCCCCTCGCCTCATGTCCGTCCATCGTCGTCCTGCTTTGCGCCACGAAATTGCCCAACTCGCTCGCTATTTAGATCAACACTCGCTACTCGTGCGCGCCGCACACGGAGATAACGGAACGCGAGTAGGAGTGTCCCTATTTCTTCTTCGCTATTTTATTTTCAACGGCCAATTAAAGAGCCTCCATATCGTAGTTCGTTTACAGTTAGTTGGAGAAAAGTGTTAGGCCCCGAAGACGGACTGACTCGAACGGACGGACGGAGGAAGGCAATTCCCTTGTAAACGAACGTTCCCGTTATGATGAAAGTAAACTCACTCGGATAGCGGTAACGGCATGCCAACTGTGTGAAGGTTTCGGATTTGACGAGGTGGTTTCCTATTGGTGTTACCTCTGACGTCTTATTGAACTGCATATGGCTTATACATGTTACGGTAGGTATATCAATGTTTGCTCTGCAGGTGATTAATAGAAATTTTTGAAAAGAGTTATTGTTTAAAAGGTATTTTTAAAACTTAGAAACATAACAGCTATCCTTATTATGTACTGCACCGCGATGTAAATGCTACGTCGATGATCCACATACTGTATTATCAGCAATCGATCTTCCTATTCGGTTCTTAGCATTCTATGGTAGCAACTTGGTCTTGGATAACTGCACTGGTGTTTTATTTTTCGTCCAGTAAATCCGTGGGGTAATGTATGAAATCGTTCCCAACCCCTTTTATTGTCTTGTATAATGCAATGTGTGATGATTTTATGTTAAATTGCAATATCTAAAAAAATAAACTATTCTTTGATTTAGAAATATTTTTATACCTAGATTCCTATTACTATTATTCCCAACAGAACAGAGCTTGCCTTTAGGCTTCGCTTTTATGCTGAGCCTCGCAGGCTAATGGAAACTCCAATATTAACTCAAATAACAATCGTATGGGTGGCAGTCCTATGCGTCTTCAATTAACCATTCTGTTAAATAGTTTAATCTTATCGTCAAGGTCCATAACATACAAATCTAATACGTTAACAACGAATTTTGGAATCACCGCAAGATGCTGTGAGACAAGTAAAGAGTAAAAGTAACGCCCAGATGATCCGCATTACGAGGGATGCCTTTTATTTTTGGGGAATAGAGAACAGAAACTAAAATTAATCATAGTACATGGCTTTATTGTTTTCCAAAATATTCTCCATAAAGATCAATACACTTTTCCATGCGCTTGAACCAGTTTTCGAAGCACGCTTCCTCTCTGATTAAGGTACCTCCAAAATATGCATTTTGAAAGCACTAACAGCTTCTTCAGTCGTCGAAAAACGTTGACCAAGTAATTTTTGTTTGTTGTGGGCAAATAAAAAAAGGTCATTGGATGCCAAATCAGGGCTGTACGACGGATGACCCATCAATTCAACTTTTTCAGTTGCAAAAAACTCTGTTTGAGCTGATATGTGAGAGCTCGCATTGTCCTGGTGGGGAATGATCCATCTTAGGCGGTTGGTTTCGGAATACTGCAGGCAAACAAATGTTTTTTTACCATTCAGAATTGACCGTCCGACGTTGCACCAATGGTACAGTTGCCACATGTCCGGGTTTTCTGAAGAAACAGGCACCATTTGCTTGGAAGTGCTTCGTTCGCGAACAACTTTCATTGGATTTGACTCATCTTGAAAGACCCATACAGTCGCCTGCTGTTTACTTTCGGGCTCATAGGCATAGATCCATGATATGCCACCTGATACGATGTCATAGACGTGTTTTGAAGTAAGTGATCGTATTTTTGGAGCATTTCGTTCGACCAATCCACACGAGGCGTTCCTTGACCGATTGTCAAATTATGTGGAATCCAGCGGGGGCAAAATTTTTTGACGGCCAAATGTTGAGGCAATATTGAATGTGTGCGGGTCCCACTAATATTCAAGGATGCTTCAATCTCACGATACGTCACACGACGATTTTCCAATATCAGTTCACGCACAGCATCAATGTTTTTCGACAACAACTGATTTTGGACGGCCTTCACGAGATTCGTCAGTGAGTGAAGCTTAGCTAGGATTGAATTCGGCGTACCACCAGTATACAATACTTTTTGATGGTGCTTCATCGCCAAATGCCGAATTAAGTTCATCGATTCATTGTTCAGATAATCCACGTCGAAAATTGTAAAAAGTGTTCACGAGTAAATTCTATTTTTTGGCCAATACAAGATTTTTTAAAGCCACTGTAAGTAACACAAATATCGCTTGCACGTCAAAATGTTCTGAGTAAGTATACTGTCAAAAAGGCCGAAATTTACGATACAGGCCTGAGTTGTCAGGTGGCAGAACCTGGAACGCCTATTTCTGAAATATAACAGGCACTCTGGCTATGCGTATCCTGGCAATGTATGACAATGAATGGCTTGTTTCATCTTAATCTAATACATAGATACATACTTACATCGGAGAAATACGTTTCTTATCCGACACAATACGCTACCTATCTGGTGCAACCGCTTACTGTCCTGGTTAATAGGTCGCTCATTGATGGGATCTTCCCTAAATGTCTAAAAATTAGTAAAGTAATTCCGGTGTACAAGAAAAACGATGCTAAGGAGATACAAAATTATAGACCAATATCCTTGATATCCCCGCTGTCTAAAATTATGGAAAAACTAATATGTGACAAAATCCTGGCATTTTTATTACATCATGATATGCTGAGTGAGAGAAAGCCGTGTTGGGGGCTTTCTTGGGGGTCGTTCGACTCAAACCGCCATTTTGCGTTTCATTAATGGGCTGCATAACATCGTCAATAGTAATCAAAAGTGTGTGGGTGTTTTCATAGACCTCAGTAAGCCCTTTGATCTGGTGGATCACAAAATATTGCTTGAAAAACTATTTATTTATGGTATCCGTGGACCGCTGTTGCATCGGATAGAATCGTATTTATCAGATCGCTCGCAAATTGTTCAAATTGGTTATCATATATCAAGTCCCTTGAAGTGTTTGAGAGGAGTACCACAGAGATCTGTGTTTGGCCCGTTATTATTTATAAATTGTGTAAACGATCTACCAAATATTTCTAGCGCGAGCAATATAGTTATCTATGCTGATGATACCAGTATTTTGACAGCTAGCAGTACCAAACACGAGTTAATAAACAAGACATAAATCTTATTAAATAAATTTACCAATTGGTTTCAGAATAATAGACTGCATTTAGATATTGAAAAAAACAGTTTTTGTTCATTTTACACCGGGCACGGCTAGGATCCATGAGAGCAGTCTACTGCGCATTGAATCCAAATCGATTCAGCATTATTCGACTTGATAATGGGAATCCACGTATTCCCGAAACACGTGTCGTCCCGAAATAATTAATACTTTGTGTGGGAGGAGTAATCCGAACAGTGTATTTATTGTGCTGTCCCACAGTCCTCGCAATCTTTACTTTATTGCAAAAAGTAGACAAAAGAGCATAACATTACATTTTTTTTTCATTTTATTATGTTAAAGCTTAATATTTTTTTTAGAAATTAAAAGGTTATATAATATTATTACTGAGATGTAACGAAATATGGTTCAATGCCTTCTAGAGTCTAATAACCTTTCTAGAATGTTCTTCTATTCATTTCCTTTCCTTTTTTACATACATTCATGCACAGTGAGGCTGTATCTATCTCGAGGAGATCGTAGGGTGGCTGTTGGGAAACGAGTAAGCGACAACAAAGAATCTTTCGATCTTCTACGACGGGGCAGCGGTCCAAACTTCAATTTTCGTCGTGCGTTCGCTTTAAACGCGGCACGCACACAATACACGCTCAACGCACAAATCAAAGGCAAAAGAAGGCATACCTCTTCGCCTACTCAAAATATAATACGTTGTACCGTTACAATACAGTCGACCAAGACAGGCGAGTTGATGACCGCGACCTAAGCGGGCGGTCACTGTTCGAACTGTTCGATAGGCGACGGACAGGTATTTTGTAACTTACCTCGGTAAAACGATGTTGAATTGGTTTGTTGGCCGGGGTGACTGGTAGGGGGAGAAGGACAGAGTTCCGTATAGGAGAAGCGAGAGCGTTGTCTTGTCTCGCCCGTTGTTATGCGTTCAGTGCTCACATATTCCAGGCTTGACAAAGACTATGGACTATGCGATACGAGTTACGTTCGGTGAGTGAAGGATAGAGTCAAACTTGTTGATCGCTTTGCTTCACTGAAGACCATTATAGTGGATTTATGTTTATTAGGATTCGATTTCGATTCGACAAAATTATGACGTTAAATCAATGCTAAAGACAACTATTTGCTACCAAACATAGACTACCACAACCAAACCTTTATTATAATTTCTACAGAAGCATCACAATTTATTAGTATGAATTGTTGCTTTAGAAATTTAACTTTTTTCTCGTTAATTCATTCGTAATATAGTCACATGCTTGCTATTGCTAAGATTGCTGATATAAGGGCTAAGATCTATTCTATTTATTCTACCTATCTAATTGTTCCTAATAAAAAATAGGGACTTTTCATTCAACAATATTCGGTTCATGAGATGATTAATAGAGGCAATGAGTATCAGGTACCATAAAAAGTACGTCGATATAGTGACTATCGGTTCTTTCAAGCATTTACCGACCTCATATTAGGAAACAAGCAAGAATGGGTTAAATATAAGTAAAATCAAGAACCTCCTATCCATTGTGGCTCACAAACATTTGCGAAAGTATTTGAAAGAGCACTGAAGAATAGGTTGTTGGATTTTTGCTGTAGAAAGTCAAAATCAATTATAACGACTGTTGATGAAACTAACACGAATGACAGAGGCTTTCGATAGTAAATACGAAGCTATATTAACATCTTGCGACATATGTAAGCAAGGCGTGAAGTGTTTCCGCGTAAAAATATGGCACAACGGCATAAGGGAAATTGTTCATGCGCTAATGAGATTTTACATACACGATAAAACATAATTCTTCCATTGGAACTACATTCGCATGTAGCTTCAGTAATCGTGAGTTTTTAAAGGATTAGTGTTGGGGCCGTTCCTGTTTCTTATTTATTTGAATGATTATCCTGAGTAATATAATCAATGGAACAACATGTTTATTTGCTGATGGCATTACCAACTTGTCCAGAATCTGCAGCAGGCAACATTTAACCGTCAATAGAAAAATGGCTCTGGTGGAACGCTGTCGAATGGTTTGGGAGGAACAAGTTGCTGATAGACAAATAGAGAACCACAGACGTTATGTTGACAACAAAGCATTTGGTGGAAATAGCAAGTGTGTGCTTCTTATGCATAATTTAACAAGCAAAGTCACTTTTATTGATCATATTCAAAGGCTCTGCAATTTTCTTCAGCAATATACACCATGAGGAGGCTGGAAAACAGCGGTATTTGAAGCCGCTCCGGCATATCATTCTATAGTGACACGCGGAATTTTACTCGAATTCATCCGGAACGTAAACCGAGTGATCAAACAAAAAGCTGCTGTAATATCATCACGCAAAACATCTACCACAACATCAGTTGTTCGTTCAACATCCGAGATTTTGCTTTTGGTGTAGATTATTACTATGAGATGTCCTAAGCTGTAACAGATTTGCTAATAAATAAGGTAGGTTTACTACTTCAGCAAATGTCACGAAGTCAAATGTCGACTATCAAGCGATCATGCAATATACATACATAATCATCAGCCTGAAAAGAGATAAGAAACCTAGATACTTTCAGGTTTTCTACAGCGCCGAGGAATAGGTTGATAAGAGAGCCAATTTACCCTTTATGAATTTTCACCTAAGGCATTCACCGTCGGTTATTAATTGAAAATATATTTTTATCCATAACTAAAATTGCGGTACGTCACTCATACTCTCACTCTCTACCGTGTTCACAACAAGTAGATTCTAACAGAAGTTCTTGTAATGTTGTGAAACAGTTAACGAATCATCAAAACGCAATTGCTTTTAAATTTCTTTATTTCGTGATGAATTTTGATCGTTCGGCAAAATATGAATATATGGAATTTGTTATGTAAAAAAAAGTGGAAATATTGATCATTTTTAATTGAAAATCAAACAATTTTTGTTTGAAAATAAACCCTTGAAGTGTTTGCTTAAGTAGCATTCACGCATATACATATGTTTTTTATGTATATAATTAGTATGAGGATATTTTACTATAGGTTCCTATATGATGTTTGTGAATATGTAAGAGATTCTAATTTCCAAAAGTTATTTAGTTGCGATGTATCGTTTTGTTTACAATGAACCAGTTTCCGACTATTTTTATTTAATAGATACTTCCTATACTTTCCATTCACCAACACCATTAATATATACATTCAAACACTTTTTTGGGTTGTGTTAAATCAACGATTTAAAGGAATACTATTACTACATATACCACGCACAGTTGAGCAAGCTACAGCAATTTGTGGAACCGATTATCTTCAAACTTCAATCCGAACGCCATGAGAATTTAATTCAATTCATATCTGAAGTTGCTTGAAAGAAATTTCTTCTGCATATATATACATACCAAACAGGTTTATTATTTGAGCAACACGCTAAAATCACCCCTATCAAAGGAATGTTTAGCATTTTTCAAATTTTAAACTTATGCAGTACAGAGTGTTGAGTACATACAAACGAAAAATGTTGTAGAACAGAACAATTTTTATGTGAATTGACGAATTTTTAGTGTACGTTTTCTGCTTGAGCTTACCCTAAAAGACTTGAAATTGGCTCACATATCTCAATCCGCCTGCATTCAATCCGGCAAGACACTGTATATTTTATGTGCAGAGATGAAATAGCTGTTATTGCACCGACTATTATTGTACGGATATAATACAATTCATTTTGATTAAAATCTCAGCAAGAAGTATATGAAAATTATGGTTAGGTTTTCCTGCAACTTTGTAGCTGGAGATGATACCATTCCAGCTGTTCTAGTGCATGATGCCTACATACGCTCTTGCAAGCCCATTGGGATCTGTTATTAACCTGTGATTTTTCCTGATACATGAAAGAGATTATGTAATTAGCCCTGTTTTTAATAATGAGGATGAGGCCTGTTTAAAAAAGTTCAGACCCATAACTGTATTGTCCAATGCGAAGGTGTACGATCAGATCATTTACTCCATCCTGATGTTTAACATTTACCGATGTATATCTCCTCACCAACATGGATTTTTACCCGGTAGATCTATAACAATCAACTCAGTGTCTATTACGCAATACATTAGTGAATGCTTGGACAAGCAGTATCAGGTAGATGTAGTTTTTATTGACTTCTCCCCTGCTTTTGATACAATTGATCAGGAGTTGTTGATGAAAAAACTGAATATTTTTGGTATGAGTCTTATTGCATCCTACTTCAGCAATATATTCAATTATGTCCACTACAATGGTTTTCGCTCTCTTGAGCTTATTTCCCAATCTGGCATACCTCAAGGGTCAAATCTTGGGCCGCTGCTTTTTGTTGTCTATATCAATCTCTTATTTGTCCAGCATTAACTTATGCTGATTATGTAAAGATATGTTCGTCGATCTCTTCGGTTCGGGATGTAGATTCCTTGCAGGATAATCTGGACTCCTTAGTCGGTCGGTGTGTTTTCAACAAATTAAAAGTTAAAGTTACTAAATGTTGCTCAGTTTCTTATACTCGTAAACGTAACAATATATCCGTCTACCACCTATGTAGTACTTACTGACGTCATATCTAAAAGTAATACCCTCTGTGATCGTGGAATTCTCTTTGACAACCACTTCGGTTTAATTTGCATATTGAAAAATTATTTCTTATCTGTTTCGAAAAAGCTGAGATTTATTATGCGTGTTTCCAAATATTTCCAAGATTTAACGGTTTTACAATCTTTGTTTTTTGCATGTGTCGTAAGCAGTTTGGAGTATGCGTCTATTGTGTGGTCTCCACACTTTCTATGCCATCAGCTTTCGATTAAGGGTCTTCAACGAAAGTTTCTTAAATCATTATCATTCAAGATTGACTAAACTTACCCTCTTCGTGGTGTCGATTATGCAGGGCTGCTGTTGTAACAATATGGATTCACTTACTTTGCAACGTGAAGTTCACGGAGCCAGGTTTGCTTCCTTCTCAGAATGAAACAACTTTTTAATTGATTATAATTGAAGAATATATTGTATTTGATCTATTTTTGATGGTGTATTAATAATAAACATTGCCTAGAAAAATACTTTTGTGGCACATATGATTTCAAATCTCCAAATAAGCATAACTGATAAACATACGAAAAGCAAACAATACGAAATTCGTACATATGTATTTAAATAGGCAAGTAAATTAAGAACGAGAGTCCTATATTTCTGAAAATAAGCGTGGAAGTTCAATGTTACTACTATACTACTTCATAGTATGCGAGCGTGTAAGTATGGGAGGTCTAGAGCATCGTCGTGATGGTACAACGTTTGTCCGTACGTGTAAAAGTGGTGGGGCCTTGTGTAGGTAAGTGGAGCGATGTCCGCGGCTGACCTCCGCTGCAAGACAAGAGTATTACGTTTGTGCTGGAACGCCCGCCGGCGGCGCTAAGCGTTTCTTTCCTCGTTCCGTGGGCTGAAACATCGAAACGCGATATCCATTCGTCTGTCCACTGTGCATGACATTTGCTTGTTTATGCCTGCCGGAATCTTCCCGAAACCATAATCATAGATCGTTGATTGTGTCGGCAATGCACTCATATTTATGTACTTACGAAACCTACACAGCCTCTATCTATCTAACTTAAGCGCAATTTAATCTTGTTTCAGACCCGCTCCGAATCGATTCAGTACGCGTTCCTACTACTAGGAAGCGGGAAAGATGGCAGGCGAGTCGTAATTCTACATAGAAATAGAGAAAAAGATTAGACGCGGTGGGAGAATTGTGAATCGCGACTTGTATTAATGTATGACATTGACCGTGGATGAACCTGAGCACAGAGTTTTCCTCTATCAGACAGCAGCAACACACATTCGTTATACACATACGGCTTGCGGAGAAAAATGCAAAGCTAACCACTTTATTCGCGTACGAAAGACCAAGTAAATTGAGGTGGAAAAAATTAAAATGCAGTAATAACAGTAACTTGATAGACCTGAGTAATGTTAATTGATATATATGAACGGTATTATCCGTTATGATGTAAGGGCGGGTATTTGCCCACATGCATTACGAATCATTTTATCGTTATCACTTACTGTTACAAGCTTTTTTTCCTTTTCGTTACAAATAATGCTGGTTACACAGATACAATCATTTAAAATGTAAACAAGGTTCTGTTACTTGAAAATTAAATTCAACAGCATAGGAACGTTTTCAAAAATTCTTTTAATACTATTAAAAAAAACCAAAGCGGTAATGACTATTTAACAGATCATCTATTTTTTTCCACTAGATGATCCCGTATCTAAAATAATAATTTGCTCTACAGGCCTTGAAGGCAGAGGGCTAAATAAAATACTAATATTAGGAACTTTCTTGCAGTGTTCTACGGACTACATTTCACTCAAGATTACAACGCTTGGTTTAGCCCTTCCAATACATTAAAGAATCGGATTGATTTGGCGTTTACTTGATGAAGATCCATATTACTACTTACATATTATTAGTCTGATGAAGCCAATGTTTTGACGAAACAATTGTTACTTTTATTTTTAATATAGTGAAGATTTCTACTGTTTCAAGTATTTTATTTACATTGAAGAATCTTTTAGGCAACCCAAATGATAAACCTGAGGTTGAACAAAGATCTGGAATATATGAAATTTCTTGTGATAACTGCGATAAAAAATATATTGAAAAATATAAGAAGACCTAGAACATTTACCGCAATTTAGATACAATAGACTTGATAAATCAAGCGTTCCCCAATATATTTTGGACACCGGCCATAGTGTTAGTTCAAAGAATCTAAAGTTCGTAAAAAATGAATTAAATTATAAAAGTTAATCTTGTAGAAATGTTTCCGGGTGTTGTCGCGTTGTAGTATTTATATTTAACATTTCGCTGAATGGTATAAATAAACCCGGAAAACATATAATGTGCTATAGAGTCGTGAAAACCTACACCTAAAAGCTAATCTTATAAATTCAAACGATGCGATGGCCCGATTTCAAACTCTTCATTGTTCGGCTCTGTTAACAAAACATTTTTAACTTGTCCCATAGAGGTTCGAATGATTAGAGGATTAACGCTAATGACCTAGGATATACAATTATTTATAATTTATTTAGTTTAAGCGATAGAGCTGAGGATAGCAACTTCGTATGCAACTTCGAAATACATATACATTATGTATATATTTATTTTTGTTTAATTTTTTGTTAATACCGACATCGGTGTTTGTTACCTTGTAGTAATTCTATAAAGTTCATAAAAAAAAAATCGCCCGAGCAGGGACTTGAACCCTGGACCCTTGGATTAAAAGTCCAATGCTCTACCGACTGAGCTACCCGGGCACGCAAATAACTTATTTTGAGAACTGGTATATCTTCATAATGTTAAAGAATCTTAGCTAAAATAAAAAAGAATTATTTTCAGTTGTAACAATATCACATACATTTGATAGCTGGTGGTTTTGTTTGACTCTGTCCAAACACACAGTTCGCGTACGGTCGTGATGACTTGAACCGATCAGATAACATATCTCAGTTCTCTAGAACTCCACTCTGTTCTCCGATTAGTTCGCGCGATCAAAACGGCGACTTACTGTCAATCGGAAGTAATGCAAACGTGAAAATAATTTACTCTGAAAGATCACTTAGTCCTAGGACAGTGTACTTATTTTCAGAATTTTTGATTCCCTAAAATATCATAATAGGCGACTTTACTTGGGAGATTTGTTTGAAATACTAGTATATTTTTTCTAACTTAATGAACCCTACATATTGTTTAGAGACAACTCATAATAAGGTTTCCTATATTTTCAAGTGTTTTTGAGACATTCTTAGGATCCTGTAGGTACCAACTGTGTTTTGTTATGTGCAATACTCCACATAATGCGACTATAGAATATTCGTAAAAGTTATCGGGAACAAAAATAAGCATGTGCTACACGAAATCTGATACGGAAATTTACCGAAAAGGTGTTTAAGTGAATACCATCCTCCAGTTCTGTCTGGATACATACAGATGTTACGTGGATTGGCACGCCCATGATGACGATGACCTATATTTTAAGACCTAACGGTTCCTGCGTTAGGCAATTAACCCTAACCCTTTTCAATCTCAGGTGGCTTATAAAAAATACTCCGCGCCGTTTGTCGCTCATTAGGTTTCTGGGTATGCGGAGATCTGAAAGGAATCGAAGATGACGTCTAGCAGGTGCTAAGCTTGATATTAGAAGCTGCAGTCGTACGGGCAGGTCATAATGAAATCTAATGAACTATTCACATGGGACCTATGTTTACCTGAAGTCTGGTAGTTTTTTCCTTCTTTATGATTTAAAGGAATGATTTGTAGATTGTTTTAGTGATTTCGTGATGGATTACGTCTGTTCTATAGGTAGTATGATTTTATTTTTATGAATAAAGGTAAGGTTTACAAGATTTTTACTTTCTTATTCTATAACAATCCTCGTTTCCTAGAAACAACAAAAATATCTCGGAGAAACGTTGTTAAGGGAAGTATCCATAAAATTTTACCAATCATTTAGTCACGGTTAAATCGCAACTTTGAATCCTGACAGAATTTGCTTTCAGCAAACATCCTCATGGTCAGGTAGTGAAATAAAATGTACCCACAAGGACAGACCATGACTAACGCCATTAGGAGAAATGGCACAATTTATTGAGGTTGCAAATAAATTCTTAATCTTTTTATTTGGACATTGAGTGTTGAGGTGTTCGTAAATAGGAGGATATTTGTGTGGTAAATCCGTACAGATTCTCCTTATTTCATATAGAAATTTATTTCTGAATTTAGTGCATCTTCTCAATCGATAAAACCTTATCGCCTTTGCATTCCCACTTTATTATAATGGTTTTAAAACTAAATCACGCAGCAGTGAATTCCAGGGAATTTATTTCTTTGCGAAAACGAAACACGACAACTTTAATACAAGGTCAAAATGTGCTAAAAATGGTATCTCGGCCTTCGTTAAATACCTCGAACGTAAATCTTGACGACTGCAAGCTCTTTTAAGCGACTGCTTTAAGCAGCCGACAATTGATTTGCAAGCTTGACGCAGTAAAAAACGACTATAAACCCATTACTTTTGCGAACGGTTTAAAAAAAAGTTTTACGGGCGCAGTAAATTTTACGTATCTACATTTTGCAAAAGGGGAAATTATAGTCGTAATTCTTTTAGGATGCTTGGAGCCATATAAAGTTTTTTTTTTTTCAAAATCGTAAAGTTATAACATAACCAAGAAATTGTTACGTACTTTGGAAATAAAAATCGCTGGATAAATTCAATAAGTGATAACTAAAGGCCGGATAATATGCAGTTTGCATAAATTTGCATTATATGCATTTTGTATATTATTTGCATATTTTGTAGTAATTCAGCATATTTTAAGTATCCGAGTTTTATTTATTTAT
>JARFOC010001069.1:55832-67468 GCA_031763485.1 Osmoderma eremita | reverse complement strand
TTTCATGATTTATACACATATTATAATATATACTTTCACAAAATTTCATTGCTTTGTCACTCTGAAACCCTGCCTGACAGAAAAATTCTGAAAACGGATATGAAATAAGTGTAAAAAGTACTACCAAGTTCACGCACTTTACCTCGTGGGACAAAATAAATCTGAAATTGTGTTGACCAGTGAGATTTGTAAAATATTGTTTAATTTTCTCTTTTACCCCTTTCCAATCCTTCTCATTTACAATTCGTTACCCGGCCACTATATTATTTAAAAATAAATTTTAGATAGTTCAAGATTCAAGGATTGAATCTTTATTAACACTGTAGACTAACTTATTGTAAAGCACACGGTAACATCGCGCCTTGCTAAAGTTTAGAAATAATGTCTGCTTCAATGTGGCACCGTGATTGGTTGAACTGGAGTTGACTGCATTTGAAACTGACTAACAAGTGGAGATGATCGCTTTTGAAGCTAATGTTAAACTTTCAATTTAAATTACATCATGACTTGTTTTGGCAGATTTTTCATCTAAGATTTAATTGCGGTCCAAATATGTAACAAAACCGCAAGGAAGCGCGAAACCCCAATTTTGCGCGACATTAAATAATACCAGATTTGTATCTAAGTCTTATGTTCACTTTAGAATATTCTTTAGCATATTCTTTGTTGACACGTGTAATGGAACTGTAAAATTCAAAATATGTTTTTATTTGAATAGAATAAAAAGTAATGTTAGTGCAGTTTTGGAAAGTTTAAGTTGATGTGTATAAATAGTGGAAGTGAACCTTTAAGAACAGTATTAAATTATTATGAACAATTAACATGTGTCATTTAAGTCAGGAAACTTCAAAATATGAAACATGGTCAAAAATCCACAGTGAACATGTAAATAACAAAGTTTAAAGAATATTAAGCTTGTTTGTAAAGTAAAAAGTATATAATATGTTTTTAGGATAATGTTTATAAGTGTTGATCATATTTAATTTAGTTTTAAGTAATATTACGTTAGAAAAATAGAAAAAAGTGACAGTTAAAATTATAATATTGATGTAAGAAGGGATGAAAAGACGGAATGTTGTGCTGGCTGTAAGGGTTAAAACTGGTCATCATGTGGAAGAGATAACCACATTCATTTCGGGTCCAGATGAATAATTAACTTATTATTTCTTGAATTCATATGGTGACTGACAGCTATCGGAGTGGGACGAACTACGATTATTTAAAATAGAAAAATAATATTAATAAACAGAGCAAAAGTCAGGAAATCATAATAAAAATATCAATTTAAAGTTTAAAAATGAAATA
Organism: Osmoderma eremita; assembly: GCA_031763485.1. NCBI lineage: Eukaryota > Metazoa > Arthropoda > Insecta > Coleoptera > Scarabaeidae > Osmoderma > Osmoderma eremita. The sequence goes on along the minus strand of JARFOC010001069.1, from coordinate 66,163 downwards.
AATAAATGAACATTCATATTAAAAGTTTATTTATTTATTATTGTTAGATTGGTATTTAAAAAACAATGTGTGGCGTCGCTTTTGACAAGGTTATAAATATGAGGAGAGAAAAATAAACGAGGACTTACGATATTTACGCGTAGTGAGAAACACGTCAGGTGTGGTTTTGACGATCAACAAGTCAAAATGGCTACCGCCTTGCATAGTCGAAACTGACTAAATATTACCAGTATAATTCATAATTAACGACATCTACGGCTAAAAATAAATGTTTTAAGTCAGCACTATGTCCAAAATGGGATTTGAAACCTACCTGCATGAAATTATAAATCCATTTCCGTGTATCCTGAAAGATGCACTGTTCCTGCATATCCATAGCAGAATAATTGTACCCGGGCCTTCCTGAATAGTCGGATCATAAGCTGTTCCAAGTCCGAGTCATTCCTGATATCACCGGTCGACACGAATTCTGGGGCCCGCACAAGTCGGTCCTTGCCATCCCACATCCCTGAGTCCTAACCTACAAAATAGCAGGTGTAGAGATAAAGGTATTTTAGGATAAGGATTGAATAGATAGATACTTACCTAAGCAGCATAAATAGCATCAATCAAAGCTCTAATCATTTATTGACTATACAACGTAGGCTGCTATTTTCATAATTACACAATCTGTGTTTAATACGGATAAACGATCACTGGTAAATGGGAGATGGTAGAAATAGAGAGAATAGTCAATTAGCTTAACATGGGTGTATGTGAGGTTATTAATAAAATTGTTTAGGGATAAGTAAAAGTTGGAAATATTAACATTTGTATCATTTATGTTTGTTTGTGTTAAATGGTTTTTTTTGTATATTATATTTACTTGTCGTTATAAAATTTATTATATGGTACATGATTCACTTTGCCAGAACTGGGCGACTTGGGATAAGTATAAAATAGAGTACTCATGTTAGCCAAGCCATTCACGAAATTTATTTATTATTGTAAGAGTACCGTTACGCACGATGGTATTAGATCACGGATAAAGATATGCACAGGTTGTTTTGGATTTAGAAGACAAGAGACACGTGAAGTTTTTAGCAATGCACTGAGGTCTGGTTACCCTAAAAATGTACTCGTTATTTTGCCCTTCAAATGGGGAAAACCAAAAGAGCCAATTTTTGTAAATAAATAAGTGCAAACATTTATTGCCATATTGCTGAATGTTTCATATTCATATGTTTCAGAAAGCAGAGACTTACTAAGCAATTTGAAAAACATTGAATTATACAATTAAGCGGAAAGCGAAGTAATATTAGGTGATTGAAAAAGAGGCTATAATTTGGTTACCAACATTAGTTGATTTTGCGGCAAAGACTAGCATTATTTAATTAACCTTGGCAGCAAAATGGCCAAAAGTCTTCTTCGACCTCAACACCGAAAAAAAAAAGCGGATGACAAACATGCACGTGTACAGCCAGCTATAACGTGCATACTTAGGTATATGTACCTATTTATTATTCGTGCAAATTCTTTTCTGGATCACGATTAGTTCGAAATAAAAATCAATTGTGTACAGTCCGCGAACCGTGTCCATCGACACAGGGAAAGCGCTGACCAGTGGACTCAGTACTAAGCGAACTTTAGTTGGCCGCAGAGGTAGATTCTCTCTCTGTGTTTCACCGAAAGCACTAAAAGTGTACAGAGCGGTGAAAATTGTTCTGAAACGCGGAGTTTGCCGTGCGCTGAAAAAGATAACGGACTTCAGACGATCGTACACGTAATTCCTTTGCGAAAATATTGCTAGTAAAAGAGATTTTGAAGAACTAATCAAATTCATTAGGTAAGTAAAACTTTAAATTTAAATTTATTTAATACTTTTTGTTGGTTATAAAATTGGATTATTACTTTATTTTAATTTTTAAAAAACAAATTTTAGTTGTTGGTTTTACTAAAAACCAACAACTAAAAACAAAATCTTCGATGAAATTAATATTGAAATACTAATATTTCGACAATCGTGTAACATGATTTCTATAATTTTCCACACATTGTTTTGGTATAGTCAATTTAGTTTTTCAAGGGTGGCTAATTGAAACGTCATTGCAAATTTAAACGTCAAAAAATGTAAAGTCTAACTGTCAAATGCAAACGTCATCAATGAAAAGTTTAATTCATTTAGAGTTAAATTTAAGAAGTGCAAAATATTCGATAGAAAATTGGCATATTCAAATTTTAGATTGCCTTAAAATGTCACAGTGTATTATGAACCACCACAAAAATTCCCAAATTTTGAAATTACTATTTATGGTAAAAAATGGCATGAAATGATGAATTATAAAAGAATAACATAAAAAAAACTTATCGCAAACTTGGACTTGTTCCTTAATATGCTGTTAAGATATATAATAATTACGATAATTGATCAAAATTATAATGGAACTAACAATTTCTGTGTGATAACAGGGATTGTTGTGTTACCACCAGTTAAGGAAGTAACTCTTTCTCAATTTGACCATACCTGGTTTGCGTCTGTGAAAGGCAGCTAAAGCATGAACACAAGGCGAATTTTCCTGCAATAACACTGCCCCCTCCATGGCACTCTTAGAGCTATCTACTGATATAGTAGTGTCCTTTGTAATATCAAAAAATCCCAAACATGGAGCACTATAAAGAATATCATTCAAGTGATTACAAGCCCTATCTTGATTATCTCCCAACAAAAACTATTTTCATTTCTAATGGACCATCTTACCAACCCACAACAAGAACCTTCCGTTATATTCTCAACGAAAATTGTACAAATTTTCGTTTCTAAAATAATATGTATATTTTTACAAGCTTTCTAGATTTGTATTTTTTTAAATGTTTTCATTTTTATATCGCTTAAGTGGTAGTTATCATAAAAGTTATTCAATTATTTTTGCTTCGGTGGTTAAGCCGTATTTCTTTTTTAAATCTGCAAAACTATCCAAATTTTATTCTAAATAGAAAAAAAAACTATGGTGTCTACATGATAAAGCTGGTCTGTAAGACCAACCATCAACGCATCTCTAATATCTCTTAATACTAAATTTAGTCCAATGATATCGTTTAGTTATTTCTGTTGTTTATAATTAAACACAATCCTGCACAGGTTTTAAATGGTTTGATCCTTTTCAGTCTTCGGAAGACGTGTCTATTTTCTAGCACTTGGTTGAATTTCTGCATTATCGTGGAGGTGAAGCCTTTCTTCGTGCTTGTTGGAATGTCAGCGTTTCTAACATGCCATCGTGCATTCACAATTTCACGCACAACTTGGTTTTGATACGTTCATACGTATTTTGTTATTACTATCTTTCGCACATCCCCAGAGTTGTACTCCAACAAGCCGCATAGGTTTAAGAATCTGATCATATATCAGCATTTTGTTATAGTATCATAGACTGGTATGTCTTCCTATGAGCCATTTATATTGTCGGGGAGTTATTCTTTTTTCTTCATTTTGTGCTCCTTCCATTTCAGGTTATTGTTCAATACCATACCTGGGTGTATAGCTTTGTTTTCATAAGGAACCACCTATCTATTTCTGATCAGTGATGAAGGAATGTCGGATCTTTTATTGGTGTAGCAGTACAGATTTTTTTTTAATTAGTGGGCCAACGATTCTAATCATTGACCATATATATTTTATATAGTATTTGATATATGGCTTTACTAGCCTTTTGTATTCGTCTCGTTCTATTGTAATCAATGCTGTGTCGTCAACAATTGAAGCTAATTTCCCTTATTCTAAGCCTAGTCCCCATAACAACAGGTCCAAGAACGCTACGCTGTGGAACCGCTGTTTGAATGCCTTTCAGTTTTGATTATCTTTGTTCTGAACATTTTCTCAGATATATAAGATTTCAACATATTGCTTCGGTAGCATTTTATTTAATTTGAAAAGTAATACTTGATGTTAATCTTGTCAAAAGCCCTTGCGACATCCATGAACAACATGGAACAAATTTGTTTTTCTTCTAAGGCCTTTTCAACTATATCTGTAATTTGGTGCACTTGATTGTCGAGTGTCTTTGCCTAAAACCAAATTGATGGGCCAGAATCGGTTTGACGTTTCGTATGATTGGTTTTTCAAATACATTTGAAATCACTGGCAGTATCGCTCGCTACTAGTCCATCTATACGATTCCACTTCGTCAGATAGTTTCCCTAGCTTGGAGATTATAATAACTTCAGTCATCTTCTAGCTAGCAGAGACATATTTCCTTCTAAATTGTAGAGGTATGACTATCCATCCCTTACCGTGATAGTTGCGTCGAAATTTGCCCAGTATTCAAGTCAAATCCCCGGTGCTTCCTTAGAGCTCAATTCAGAAGAGATCAAGCTTCTACCACCTCTTTTGGAATGACTATAGAGTAATTTCTTCTGTTATAGTGTCATTGCGTTTGCCAAGGGTAAAATTGTATTTGTATCACTTGCTGTAAGAATTGCCGCCAGATGATCAGGAAAAAAATCTATTCTCTCTTGCCCAGTTCCTTTGACATTTTCTATTGAACGAAATGAAGTAATCGGCCTTTTGATTCGTTTTGCGATTTTCCGCAATGAGTAGCCAGTTTATTCATCAGCTGTTAAGAACGATTTCATGGTTTCATCTTTTAATTTAGTATTTCTCTTTTTAATTCTTGTGTTTTATTATTAAGGAAAGTTTTATCGGCTGGTTATAGTGTTCGTTGCCACTTTCAACCAGCCGAACTTTTCTCTCCGACTAAGTTTCTTATTTCAACTATTTCAATTAATTCTTATTGTGATATGTGCTATCTCTTTGGTAGTGTTAAATACAATTGTTTGTAATAGCCTGGCAAAATTTTCCTGATTCTATGTCTAGTTGTTCGGCCATTTTAAAATTAATATTCATCAGACTGGTTTCATACTAGAGGTCTATTCTGAAACTTCCCCATCCTATAGTTTTATATACAAGAGTTGGTCCAGCTTCTTAATTAAATAATTATTCTTTCGCTGGGCGTTAAGGGGGCAACCAAATGATCAGAACTTTTTTTTGCTATATTTATGAAATTTGGTGAAATTTTTTTCTAAATTAGAGGGGAGAGAGGGGAGTACTACAAGAGAGACTCTATCAGCTGATTAAAAAAATATGGGTGGAAGAGTAGATGCCGCAGGACTGGGAGTAGATAGGCTAGGAAAGTTCTAGAACAAAATCCCAAAATATTTAACACATTGGTCTAGATTCACCTTTCCGCCATCTTGGATTTTATGATCTGTTACGGCAGAATGGCTGGCCGATATATTGGAACAGCCATCTGTTGCAATAGAACGGTTATCTCTTATGGCCGAACAGATAACCGTTCTATTGCAACGGGTGGCTGTTCCAATATATCGGCCAGCCGTTCTGTCGTAACAGATTATGAAATTCAAGATGGCGGAAAAGTAAATTTAGACCCCCGTGTTAAATCTTATGGAATTTTGTCCCAGAACTCTCCTAGCCTATCTACTACTGGGGGATTGGACAAGTAGTAACCACAGCGTACAAAATACTATCTACATTAATACAAGAGAGGTTAGTAAATAACACAAAAGACTTAGTAGGACAATATCAATGTGGTTTTATAATTGGTCGATCGACAACAGATGCCATACATACACTTAAACAAGTCGTAGAAAAAGTACATGCATACAAAATAGAAACAGAACTTTTATTCGTTGATTTTAAACAAGCATTCGACTCTCTAAAAGAAATAAACTTATTGTAGCACTGAATAAATTCGGAATCAAACTCAAATTAAGAAAATTAATACAAATGACTTTGTTAAATGCAAGGGCAATTATAAAGACACAAAAGGGAGAGACTGAAGTATTTGAAATAAATAAAGGCGTAAGGCAAGGTGATTTATGTACTGCCGACAACATTATTTAACGTGGCATTGGAATATGTTTAAGTTAAAAATACCCCTTACCACCTTGTTGAGTAAAGAACTTGGAATACGTATGTGAATGTTGACAGTGGCGTTCTAAGAGCAGGATTGTTCTCGGAGTGCTACGCCTGATATTATATTTTTTCCTTTGTGGTTTTCTGCTGAGGATGGCAACTTAGTTGCCGAAATACGTATTCAGAGTTCTTTACTCAACAAGGTGGTAAGGAGTGTTTTTAACTTGGATTTATTTTAAGCCACCGTATCCTATACCTAACCTACATTTGAATATGTGTTACGAAAAATAGATAAAGTAACATTAGGAACAAAGGCAGGGCACAAATAGTCTATGCTAACGACTTTGTAATTATATCAAAAAACCATGAGTTAACCGAAAAAATACTAGAGGAAATAGTGAGGGACAGTTACAAAATGGGGTTGAAAATAAATTCGGAAAAAACAAAAATGATGAGACCAAATGGGACACAGCAACATGGAACTGACACAAGTAAAATTCAAAACTATACATTTGAAGTGGTAAATACATTTAAATACTTGGGAGTAACCATAACAAACGATGGCAGCAGGGATGCATAAATAAAGGAAAGAATAATGAATATGAAAAAAACATACCAGGCAGATAGAAAACTATTAAAAAGTAAAATATTGGGGAGAAAATCAAAAAAAAACACAACCAACAATTCTGCACGCGGCAGAAACAATGAGAATGACAAAGAAGCAAAAGGAAGATCTGAGGATACAAGAACGGAAAATATTAAGAACAATACTAGGACGGATAAAAACTGACAATAACTGACAATAGCAAACGAGTTGGATGATATAGACGTGGTCAGAAAAATAAAACAACAGAGACCAAGACGGTTGGGTCATGTGTGGAGAACTGGGAACAAAACTGCAATTTACAATATCCTAGAATGGCAACCTGGAGGAAGAAAAAGGCGTGACCGACCCAGAACTACATAGCTACAGGAGGTAGTTCTGGGTTATACAGATCGCAGGAAATGACCGAAGACAGAAACAAATGGATAGATAGATATAAACAGAAGAGAATTGATCTACCTCGCAAATGCCAGATCTAGAAAGCGTTAGAACCGGCGATACCCCTTTGGGGTGACTAGCCAGTATTATTATTAACCGAAAACTCTGCGAACTTTTTGTGCAACACCTAGTACACAAAAGACTTTATCATAAATAAACGAAATGCACAATAATTCGTTTATTATCAATATATGACCTATTGGAATACTTCAATGATTCCAAAATGAAAATTTCAGAATTAAAAATGGAGGTACCTAGGAGGCTAGAAATAGGGAAAGCACCATAAAACCATAATGAAGAAAAATGCATAACAAAAAAGTGGCGAATTACTTTTGCTGGACAGATTATTTCCAAGATGTTGTAAAAGAAAATATCCTTTACAACACATAAAACTATTCATACGTTACCGTCATAGTTATAAATTAAAATAAATCCTACACCGTAGTCACTAAAAAAGGCCATTAGACGTCAGAATTTCCAGGGCCGGCGTCCGTTTCGTACCCCCAGCGTGGCCGCTATCTGATCGAATCAATTCCAAGGTTTTACGGCCCGAACCGTGTCCATTAAGTGCGCGAATTTCCATAAGTTTGTGTGTCCACCGCGACCGGCGATCGCTCTATGTGCTAACCCCAAGGTTCACCACCCTTTATCCAAGGCCAAATCTAATTTTACAAATACCGCGAAGGCACGCGAAATTTCTCTACGTATCGGATCCGAAGAGAGCATGATAGTTTACAATTAAGGATTAATATTAATACAGACGAGGTAGATGTAAATTGCGGCAATAAACGATAATATCTCGTGTTTACGGATCGGTTCAAGGAACTAGTGGGCGAATTCTAAGAAAATGCGTGCAAAAAATGACGTTGCAATTTTTTCCCGCTAACATGGGGATTTTCAGGCCAATGCTATTGCGTGCTAACATTCAAGTATACTATATTTCCATATTAATTTCTAGAAATAGTTAGGTAGTTGTGTGAATGACTCTAGATACAAATTTCGTATATCTAATAATGGATGTATAAAACTACTTTTCCGCCATGTTGGATTTCATAAGATGTGCACCCGTTGCAATTGCAACAGGTAGCCGTTCAATTACAACGGGTGCACATTTATATAACAGCTTATGAAATCCAACATGGCCCACAAGTAGTTTTTTGGGTCCAATGTATTTCTTATCTACTTTGATTGTAAAAGAAAAACAAATGTTTTGTGCTTTTATTTTATCTCTTACTAGTAGAACAGCTATGTTGCTTCTGGCACAAAATCCCATAAGATTTACACAGGGGTCTAAATTCACTTTTCCGCCATCTTAGATTTCTTGATGTGTTCTGCCCCAACAGATAACCGCGGGTGGCTGTTCGAATATATTGACCAGCCGTTTCCGCCACAACAGATAGCCGTTCAATTGCAACGGGTAGCAGTTCAATTGAACGGCTACCCCTTGCAATTGACGGATACCCGTTGCAATTGAACAGATACCCGTTGCAATTGAACGGCTATCTGTTGTGGCGGTAATGGCTCGCCGATATATTGGAACAGCCACCCGTGTAATGGAACAGTTATCTGTTGGGGCACAACAGATCATGAAATCCAAGATGGCGGAAAAGTGAATTTAGACCCCTGTGTTAAATCTAATGAGATTTTGCGCCAGAACCAACATAGCTATTCTGCTCTTACTAACAATACATTGTGATTAGTACTGTTCTGTAATTTCCCTTTTTGGGGAATTATATTGGCGAAACTTTGAATATTACTGTGTCGTATGTAGCGCTATATTTTTTGATATGCAAAGAATAATTTGGTAGCAAAAATAACTTTAGTAAGAGTAGGAAGTAGTTATTTAAAACATGGTGTCAGATTAAGTATTGATTAAGTATATTCACAGAATTATATACAGGCTGAGTCTGATATAAAAAGTCATACAATTATTGAAAGTGTAAAAATGTCAAGAAGTATCATTAGAAACGAGAGAAAAAACCATTTTGATCTCCATTCTATCGAAATTGAACATCAAAAGTAATAGTGGAAAAAGTACAATGAATTTGTATTTTATAAATAAAATAAATTATTCGTGCGGAGGGGGGGGGGGTAGCAAGGCAATCTAGCGGTGGATAGATTAGACGCAACGGTCGATAGCTATCGATTATCGGATATCGCCACAGAATCCACAAAATCACAAAAATCTAGGATTAGGCGTAGCAAGCGAGTTAGTGGTTAAATTCGTTCTTTTTAAGTCTCGCAGTGTTTGAAGTTTGCGGAAATATTTATGGGAGATCCGCCCTGAAATACAGGGATTATATCCAATAATAATATTACGTTCGATTGGGGAACGTTCACAAGATTTTTGTGGATTAATAGACTCACACGTGGAGCACATAAACGAAGCCCTCGCCACCCAGGTATTAATTGCTAATCCTTCCATTCTCTTTGTTTTCTTTTGTTGATGACACGTGGTAATACCAAAATGTATTTTTAGGGCTTCTTTTCTTACCTTTGTTATTTGTACTCCTTAATTTTGGGGATTACCATAATTGTGGTGCTTGCCAATCACAACCGAAATTTCTGGGGATAAATCCACACCAACCAGCTAATGGGCCGCGGACTGCCGAGCGAATAGTGGCCGATTCCATCCACCAGAAACCGGTTCACCTGGATTAAGGCACGAACTCATCAAACAGGTCGGAATCTCGGGATAACGGAAGTGGCGCCAACTCTTTAACCCAGCCGTCTCCACTAAGCTGGCCGCAGCAACCCCGAGTAGGATGGGTATCAATTAAGGGTTTCATTTGCCGCTTGTTGCACGTCAGAAATTCCTATTTTGGATAAATTGAATAGATGGTTAATATATTTCTTTCGTCTAGCAACATATGTTAGTCCCATTAACTGTCACCCACTAAACTTATTATTTTATAGAAAAAATAGTGACCTAATTTAGCGATTGAGTAAATCAAGTCAATTCATTTTGAACGAGCCTACATACAAATTATTTCTAAAAACAGAAAAAGAAACATGTAATTATAAATATAATAAATATTTGAATTGTTAAAATTGACATTTCATTTTGTGTTGATGACAGTGACAGGGTGATGAAATTATTATCAGATGAAAACAAGTATTCAAAGATGAATTTTCACTACCTGATTCTAAAGAGAGTAAATTACCCGGTTCATTTTGAATGAATGGGGATGATAATGGGGATAATCCTTCATTACTAACTTTCGAATAGGGTGCAAGAAGGATAGCATCACAATGGAGGTACTTCTTTAGAGAATGATAATTATTATGAGAACTATGAAAGTCTCTAGAGCATATTCGAAGATGTTGTACATTTGCAGAATCATGTGGGTGACATATTTTCTCAATATTAAGTTCGTTATC
>JARFOC010001069.1:29466-55732 GCA_031763485.1 Osmoderma eremita | reverse complement strand
TAATACTTGTGCGGGAGGAGTAATCCGAACAGTGTGTTTATCGTGCTGCCCCACAGTCCTTGCTATCTTTACTGATTCTAATGTATTTGATTCTTCATCTTGCCTTTTACCAAGCCAGCTGCATAGAATGGATAACCAAAATCTATGATCATTGAATTTCCAAATATTTTTGTAAACGCGGTGTGAATTACGTAGAATAAAGGAATTGGGGCACTTATTTGAAAACACCTAGGACGCATATACAAACCCCACACCACACAGCCCGATAGTAACGATAAAAACTTCAATTCCTCGCGGACTATTCGAGTGGCCTGGTGGCGGAGTGGAACTTCCGGTTCAAGAAAACCTCGTACACGCTATCCTACTGCCCCTTGGTCAATAACGGGTACGCTTCTCTTTTCCCCCAACGTAATACCCTTACTTGTATTGGGAATATAAGACTTGGCGGTAAAAGTAGGTTAATTTTATATAACAAGCGTCAGGAAATTATCCCTATGGATTTCATAGAAACACGTGGATCATACTGTGCTTATTTATGCAGGATGTTATTTACAGATCTAAAGATCTACATGCAGAAATAATGAAATAATAAGAACATTGTGTGTGCGGACGTCTAGAGTAATGAAAGGAATTTGTCGCACATGGGAATACAGAATATCAAAAACATGTGTCGTTTTAGTTCTATTTCTAAACTCTTATGATATTATCGATTCAGCACTTGCTAATTTGTTTCACCTACATTCCTTTGGGTTCCTTGCTACTCTAAAACGATATTAACGGCGCAAATGTCAGAATGAAAAGCCTTCACGCGGCTTTTCAAATCTCCCAATATTGGATGGCCAAATACCCCTTAAAACCTTAAATCACCCAGAAGTATATTTGGCTATTTGACTTCAACTGCCACTATGTTAATTGAGGATACTCAACTAATGACGAGAACGGAGAGAATCTTTCAAACTAAATGGATAGACTGGATCTCCACCTGGTCTTTGATGGTAAGGATCTGAAAACCTTTCATTCAGTACGGTGGCAGAGCGACACAAACCCCGATCTGTGCTTTATTACAACTGATTCATCGCAAGTCCCCCTACCTCATACGAGGAAGGTCCTATGAAGCTTCCAACGCAGTCAACACCGCCCAGTTATTATCAATGTCGGAACCCAGCTACCCTTGATAGAATCTGCACCTACACCAAGATGGAACTTCCGAAGGGCAGACTGGGCGCTATATACTAAAGAAGTTGACTTAAACCTACGGTGCATTCCACCAAAATCAGAAAACTATGGAAGGTTTGTTGACGTATTGCTTAGCAGCGCTAAGCGTAACATACCCCGCGGATATAGAAAAAAATACATTCTCTGCTGGAACAAGAACACGGAAACATTATATAATGAGTATGAAAAAACTGGAAATCCAGACCTGGGAAGGCAAATACTGAAATCACTCAATGATGGAAAAGCATGACAGAAAATATGGATTTTACAATCTCCAGCCGAAAGGGATGGGCTCTCCTACGACGACTAGGAGCTGCAACATCTATACTCACCAGGAAACCTGAAGTGACCCCTTCCCAAGTAGCGCTACACATAAAACAACGGCCAGAAAACGTACCGATTCATAAAGTTATCGAAGAAGCAGTAAAGGAAGAACTTAAAATAATTGACAGTCGCCTTGAAGACAACCCGCTTTTCTCCTCCCCTTTCACTAATTATGAATTGAACAAAGCCATACATACACTCAAATTGCGGAAGGTAACTGGCTTCGATTGTATATTCCCGGAGTTTATAAAGCACCTAGGACAATCGGCAAGAGAATGGCTAAAACAATGTTTCACAGATATGCTAAATACTGGACAAATCCCAGCACAGTTCAGAATAGCTCAGACCCTTGCTATCCTGAAGCCGGAGAAACCAAGCGACGACCCAGCTAGCTATCGTCCAATCGCCTTGCTCAGTGTTTGTTATAAATTACTGGAGAGGCTAATAAACAATAGAATATATCAAACTGTAGACGATATTATTCCGACAGACCAGGCCGGTTTTAGATCTAACCGAAGTTGCTGTGAGCAAGTGCTCCCCTAACCTTATACATCGAATCAGGATACCAAAGGGAACTAAAAACGTCAGTAGCGACCTGACGGCTGCATATGACACAGCCATACGGTTTGATACTAAAATTAAAGAAAACAATACCCTGCTCCAAGCTAACTAAACTGATGGAAAACATGTTAAGAGACCGCTACTTCAAAGTCACTCTTGGACAATTAACTATAGCAAATCATTCACCATCAGAAACGGATTACCCCAGGGATCAGTGCTAGCCCCTATATTCTTTAACCTTTACATCAGTAACATGCCGACAACTAACTCCCAGAAGTTTTGCTACGCGATGACATCACTTTGGCCACTCAAAACAGGGTCCTCGAGGATTGAGAAGAAATTCTAACGACAGACTTAGAAAACCTCCGGCGATACTACAAACAGTGTCCAAATGCCCAAATCCAAGCAAAACCGAAGTATGCGCATTTCATCTTAATAACCGCCTTGTAAATAAGCTGAATGTCACATTCTGTGGTGAAAGAGTGAAACATAACAGTTGCCCCAGATACCTTGGCATTACACTTGACCAGCCCTTAACGTATAGGAGACATTTGGAGATAACGACAAAGGCTAAAAACCAGGAACAATATAATTAGAAAGCTGGTTCGGACTACCTGGGGAGCAAAAGCAGAAACACTACGAACGGCAGCTCAATCAATTGTATTTTCGACGGTAGAATACTGTGCAGCAGTATGGTATAAGAGTTCTTTTAAAAACAAAGTCGACGTACACTTCAATGACACTATGAGAATTATACCAGGAACCCTAAAGTCCACTCCAGTACATTGGCTCCACGCATTAACGAACATAGCACCAGCAGACCTGCGGAGACAACAAGCTACTGTCCGTGAATGGAACAAACTAAACGATCCTAAACTCCCTAGAACTTTGCAAATCCACATGATATTGGATAATGCTCCAGGCTGCCGAATTAAGTTCCGAAAACCCATTTGGCAAGACAAGGTACTAACCCATCACGAGCCTTTCCATGTCAAAGAAGCGTGGAAAACCAAGTGGACATCCAATCACGATTTTAATCACAATGACCATGGGGATCCTACCATTCCTCTTCCAGGAATGCAAATGTCTAGGAAGGTATGGTGTGGCCTAAACCGCATCAGAACTGGTCAAGATGCAAGTCAATGCTGTACAAGTGGGGATTCTCGGACACCCAGAAATGCGATTGTGAAGCGCCGGATCAAACTGTAGCCCATATAGTCTACGAAATGCCCAATTAGAAGATTCGAAGGAAAATGGAACGAGATTCTGCTGCCGTGAAATGGCTGACCTCCCTGGATGTCGACTTATAGCCTCTAACCTGAGTCTCAAAGTTGTTCGCATAATATAATGTATTTCATTTTAATTGTTCGTGAATCTGTAGAAGTGTTTGTTATGCGTATATGTATGTATACTTATCTGTATTTGTATTTGCAATGAATTTTTAGACCGCCATACGATAAATAAATAAATAAAATTGCAAAGTATATCATACGGTTTGACAGATATAATGATAGGGTATGGTTAAAAAATACGAAAACTATCAACACTAAGTAGAACGTCAAAATGACAAATGTCAAACAAGTGCGTTGACAACTTACCCTAACGTGCAACTGGCAACGCTCAAATTGAAAAAATCCTACGCGGACTTGCAATTTTCAATGAATTTCGTTACATGCGCATGTGCGAATTTGAAATCCACATGAAATCCGTGAACTTTATGGACTAATCACTAACCGTTTAACACTGCGAACGCATAGCAATTAGTGCGCATGCGTCGTTCAATTTTGGATAGTTTTTGACTGTGCTGCGAACAAAGCTAATAAGAGTCTGTACTATATTAATCACTACACTAACTAATTGTAACAATAACACAAGAAAAATCTAGAATAAAATTGACACTAACTACAGCGCCGCCTACCACATGGAAGTAAATTATAACATGTATCACTCCACTTATAATTTATTTCGCCCCCCGTGACTGAATGTGAAGTTGTGTTTCGTTGTACTCGTATGACTTTATCAATATCGCTGTCAAAAGTCGGCTGTTTCGCTGCGAGAACTATATGTCATTATTTAATTAAAGAGTCATGGTCTAATCACACCCGTTTTATACCGACAGATCCATATCTGATAACTACTTTCAGAATGTTTAATTTGGAGTATGTACGTATATCTATTTTTTTCTTGATTTTACTAAGCTTGAAATGGAAACAGTTGAACAAACTTTTACGTACTAAAAATAGAACAAAATGAATTCCGCACAATTCTCCTTTCGACGAAAATAAATAGATTCACGATTTCCTAACAAGGCAAATAACATTCCATTTGGTGTAGGTACCTAATCCGGCAAATAAAGATGTGGATGACTGAATTATTAAATTTTTATGAAAGCACTTATCCTCCTTTATAATTATCAACTGTTATATACGTACGTACGTCAGTATGTCCTCTTTGACAATCAGTATTCAGCCCATTCATTCACTTGTATTTATCGACCTTTGGCATCGATGACAGGAATCCGTTACGAGCTGAAAAATTTATAAGGCAACTTCATCATATCGTATTCTACTCGACGGTCGAGTTTCTGACGCAGCTTTTTGGTGCAATTTTCATAAAATTAATAACACATAAATCAGGTAACCAAATAACTTCGTAAGATTTTTAATGGTAAAATATAAATATTTATTATTTAATGACTTTTTGCCAACGCGACACCGATTTTTGTGTGCCGGTATTGTAGAACTTATGGATTTTGAATCAAAAACTTGACGGACTGCATTTATTACATCAACTCGATTTATTATTGTTACTTATCTATGCAACTCGAATTTGTTACTGTCTATGCTTCACATGCTTCACTATACTGAGTTTATTTGGTTACCTGATAATCCGAAATTCCAATTGTTAAAGAGCTCTTGGAAAATCACATCTCATATTTCCACTAATTTTTGATATTTTCCGTTATGTTTGACGAATACTATGTATAAATGGGTAAACAAGGTCCGAATGCACTTTTCTGAGCCGTTTCTAATGAAATTGGTAGTAAAATCTAAAATTCCCATTGTCACAGCGTAAATCACGTCTAGATTAACGTTTGATATCTATGTTATCAAACACCAATTCCTTGCGTCGTAAAGGGAACCGTTAAGCAAACTTACTTTTAATAACAGCGTGTATACCCAAGTCAAGTAGATTTACCATTGATGTTCTCCCTATATGGGTTATCTGATGGACTTTGCATGCAAGCTTTAGATTTATGATACTAAGCCTGTGGAAGGAAAATCTTTCCCATTAATTGTAAAGATAAACAACTGTGATTCAAGTGTTGTTTCTAATTGTATGTCTATCTGATTGTCCTAATTATACAGAATAATATAATATAATAATATGGTTTGACAGATATATAGAGAGGTTATGGATAAATAAAATACGAAAATTATCAATACTAAATAGAATGTCAAAATGGCAAATGTCAAGTAAGTGACATTTGTCATTTATTTGACAACTCAACCGGCAACACTCCAATTGAAGAATCCCTACCCGGACGAAATGTCACTAGATTTAACATTACTATACATTTGCTAAATGTGAGGTTGTGCTGTATATATAGCAAATCGCCAAAATACAAGGTAAATCGCAAATAATTAAATTTACACGTAATTGAAATAGGCATTTTAAAGCTATCGTATCAGCATTTTACTCTGAATAAAACGAATGTCAACCTCTGCCCTCTATATAGGTATATTTCGCGTCAACAATCTTCGTGTGATTTTAAAATGACATAAAACGGGAGTACAGTGGCGCCAGCTTTCCACATAAAATCAGTGAACGGAAATTAAACGCAACAAACCTGTATTATTTGTCACAAAAAAGCTTCGTAAAGTGGCGCTCTCTATAAACCAAAAATAATGCCTTGAACTAGAGATACCCAATAGATCTTCCGGGCGAAAATAAGACAAGGACGCGTTATCGAATTTACTAAAAATAGAAAAAGATGCTGCACCCGTCAGTGTGGGGTAGGTATCTGTCTTTGCCTATGGGACAACGTCTTCATCAAATAGCGGCGCACTCTTTTGTATTCCATTTAGGGAGTTATATCTGCTATAGTTCTCGAAATTAAGCAACCAACTTTTGACATTTCGTCGTTTCATGACATAGTTGCCACGCATTGCAGAGCATATAATAAGGTTTGACAGATATATGGAGAGGTTATGATTTAAAAAAAAATACGAAAACTATCGACACTAAATAGAACGTCAAATTGGCAAATGTCAAGTAAGTGACATTTGCGATTTATTTGACAACTTATGTATGCAACTGGCAACACTCTAATTGAAGAATCCCTACCCGGACGAAATGTCACTAGATTTAACATTACTATGCATTTGCTAAATGTGACGTTGTGTTCGTATGATTTTAACATTATAGCTGTCAATAATCGGCTGTTTCGTTGGGAGAACTATATGACTGTCATCTGTGTTTATTAAAGAGTTTACTAAGCAGGGCTGTCAACTGTTTTACCTGATCCCTCTGGTTGCGCGCGCAGTCCAAGTAAATTGAGAAAGGTCTATTACGGATTATACAATTGATCTTTTTTTTTTCACAGTAATTTCTAGGTGAAGTGTTTATAGCGCAAGTTATTACTATTTCTACGATATATTCACTATAGTCTGTTTTTAAACTAAGAGGAGAGTTTCAAATTTTCCGCGCTGAAATCTGCATCTGCGATTGGTTGTATTTGCGAAACAGCGCGAAGAATTTAAAACGCCCCTCTTGGTTTAAAAACAGACTATAGTGTGAATAGTACTGTAATAGTGAAGAATGGAGAAGAAAGTAATAAAAACAGGGGACGACCGAAGAGAAAGTGGTTGGAAGCGGTGAAGACAGATTTGGGAATTGTTGGTGTGGAAGTTTCAATAAAAAATTTCGTAAAACCGCTCCATATATATGTTACTAAAAGTTGGCGATCTTAGAGTTCACAATGATTGAAAAAGTAGCACTAAAAATAAATACTAATGATTTAAATTAGCAATGAGCAAACACGTGGATGCGAATCTGTCCGATCTTATACTTCGCCAGCTCGCATCGCACTGCACTTCATCTAGCATTTCTGACATAACAGACGCGTGACGTCATAGCACTCTAGCCTTTCACTATCGGTGGTGTTGGTAATGTTTAGCAGTAGTCCTATCTATATGTAACGTGTTTATCTGTTTATTTTCATGATACTATGCTTTGCTTCATGATTAGTCCATTTGTTACAATCCAATGGGTTCATATTCAGTAATAATTTATACAATTATAACATCTTATAAGATAACCGATGTATTACATATCTTGACAGTTCAGGTTAGGTGTTATGTGAATACAGTGAGTGCAAAATCTGTATGTTACCCACACAAACATTAAAGTACAGAATTTCCCCAATATTTATTTTAATAAATAATAAAATGAAAACAAGTTTTATAAGCCTATCATATTCTGTGTTGTGGTTATGGTGATATTTTATTTACGAAGAGATTAGGCAACTAAACACTTTTAATGAGCGTTTATATTTCTTATTTGCAAGATCATTAATAGCTTACAATTTCTGTACACATTAATAGAATAAATAGAACAGTAACATATCAAAACAATTTAAATATCAGATTGAAAAACTAACCAATATTGCCAGTGGCGGCTCCTCGGGGTTGGCAGGGTAGGTACTGCCCACCCATACATAATTAAATAACATGAAAATTTATATTTAATTTATTTTGAATAATGATAATAATAATAATGCCCACCCATTAAAAATACTCACCAGCTGCAACTGAATATTTCTTATAAGAAGAATACGTATATATTTTCAAGATTAAATTCGAAGATGTGATAAAAGATGTAGCTTCTGCTAAATTAACTTTATACAATCCAAAAAATTGCAAATACGTTTGCTGCCCTTTTCAGTTTTCAAAATTATTTTGCATATTTCAGACATGGTACTATTAAGTTTAGGAGGCTTCTTCGTTACATTCCTCCACGTCTTCTCCACGGCCAGATGTTACCAATACGACTGCACGAGGACCGAATACAATAAATGCGTCAGAATGGCGGATCCGCTAGTCAAAGACTTGCATCTGGTATTCCCCGACAATATGCAAGATATCGACACCGTTTGCAGAACTTGGAATAGGTTCATTGATTGCCTGCGAACGTATACGGACCGATGTTTCACGGCAGACCAAAGGAAACAATTCCACAACGCCGTGAAGAACCCCATAGATTCAGTACATCAAATGTGTTTACGTTCGGACTATCAAAGAGGTTAGTGGAACAATTACTTGATTAATATTAAAATATCCTCGTGATATTGACGTAGTTATAATTAATAATTTAGAGGTAGTGAAGCAGTTTGAGAAGTGTCCAAGTGTCCATTGCACTCCCAACTTTTATTTTCGTAACTGCTACGTAGCCATGACAACGTCGATGTCAACAAACATAAAAAGGAAACGCACCAACTCCTTAATACATATAACCATAAATTATTTTTTATCGGCAGTTGTGCAAATTTATTAGTCGCATACTTCAGTAAACAGTTCGAAAATAACACCTTATTTTTTCAGAATACTTAATCTACGCCTCTTGCATAAAAAGTACGATCACAGACCCCAAACATTGCGCTCGTCAATATGACTTATTGGTGCAACAAGTATCGCAAGGTGACGACATTTCGCGAGCTACTCTGTGTTGGTAAGACTGTTTTCTTGTGCTATACTATAATTATTAAGGAAAATATGTACTCCTTATTGATTTTCTTTCGCACGAAGTTGTCGTGAAACTAGTAATTTTGTTAGGCGAGAATTAATTTAACAAAATTATGAGTCATAAGTTTCTTTGTTGTTCGCAGTAAATTGTTTCAGTATGCATAATAATAAATAATAATGTGGGGATCCATGGCAATGTAAAGGAGGTCCTGTACAATTTTCGTAGGTAATTTGTGTTCAAATTGGTGTTCAAATTAAAACATTGTGAATTGTGAAACGTTGCAATCGTACCAGTCTGAGTGACGTTTTATAACAATAACAGTGACTGGCCGAAGCGTTTCTCTCGATAAGAATTGAGTAATCTCCTTGGTTTCAAATATTACCTAAAAAATGTCAAAGCACATATGTCATAAATTTTAATTTAAGGATTAATTAAATTGAAATATCAGTCTATCAGTCATTTTTAAAAGATTTCGATAAACGTAAACATATATAGGAATCTTCTATATTTAATTTATTTCAATAAGATACTATGATTGGTTTATTACTTTTGTATCACCCTGTAGTATGTTGTGTACTTTAAAACGACGTGCATAATTGGAACCTTGAAAATGTTTCCGCTCTATAGGGATCCCTGTGACAAAAAAGAAACTACCATAATCATCAAAATTACAAACACACATGACGTTGGCCAAAATAATGAAAAAGAAACCAAGGAACCCAGGGAATGTTCGCGTTTGCGCCACCTTTTTAACAAAAGATTAAATAATAATATTACCATTAAAGATATGAAGGCGTACGTACTATTTAGGTAATATCAAGTCGTATTATTTTTAACTAACTAGATAACGATGTATGTACGCGTTTATTTACTTTAGTAGCATCGTTAAAGTATGTACAATGGTATATTAAAGAGCGGCGACTAAAGGCGAGTGCAATAAGTGTCTTATGACACGAGTTCTTAATGTTATTTTTACTAATCTGCCTCCGTTGTGCCCATTTTCTGACACATATAATGATTTGAAAATTTGGTAATTTTTGTGCTGGTTGGTAATACCCTATGACATTTGTATTGTAGTCAATTTAAAATGAATTTGTCAATTTTCAATTAAGCTTTTATACTCATTAAATCTGATGCAAAATTAATGATAATTTATTATATAGCCCACCCGAAATTAGAGAAATTACATCTGATGCAATTATAACTTGTGATTATTGGTGTTTAATCTTAGATC
Organism: Osmoderma eremita; assembly: GCA_031763485.1. Lineage (NCBI taxonomy): Eukaryota > Metazoa > Arthropoda > Insecta > Coleoptera > Scarabaeidae > Osmoderma > Osmoderma eremita. Next base: position 45,654 of record JARFOC010001069.1, on the reverse strand, counting down.
ATATATATGATCTAAGTGTTTAATCCACTGTGTTTCGCACTTGGCAGTTTGCATTGACGTGTGCAATGTCATTTGACCACTCTTGAAAAAACTAAATTCACTACTTTTTATATTAGAACACACTTGCTATAATGAGATAACGCACCGTTTTCGAAACGTTAACCTTATTAGTTAATAACCATATTATATAGTACGTCTCAACTTATAGGGGAGAGTATTGTGGTGTATTGGCAGCAATGAAATGCGGCCAACTTCATATAGATTAGGAGCTAGATAGAATGATTATACACGAATGATTATAGAACGATTATACTACTTGTTGTCGCTGTAATTATGCTGTTCACGTGGTACAACGAAATATATTACATTTAACAAGGTCATCTGATCATTTTAATGTCCTGAGCCTGAGACATCACAAGTACCAAATTAGAAAAAAAAGTATTACTTTAAAAAGCACTTTGAACTTGAATTCCTCTGGTGGTCTGCGAACCCATCTAAACAGAGTACTGCGCCAAACCTCATATATTTCAAACTTGACAGGATGCATAATGCAATTCAAAATTCTATTCATTCTTCTATACAAGCTATTTTCGCATAATGTCATTCACAGAATGTGCCAAAAAGTGTACGCATTCTACCGTGCAGATTTTTAAGCAGCACATGTTCAATTTCCAACTAAAATTCTGCTCAGAAAGTGAACGCACAAATTGCGCAAAAAAACACGCATTGACGGTTTCGATTAACGTATTCCTGAAAGTTATATTTACATTTGGAATTAACCTTTTTGCTTACCAGACGGAATACAAAAACACACTGTTGTACTACTTAAACACAATAACCCACCAACCAACTTTAACAACAACTTTATTTACGTACTAACTTCCACAATAGCAACCTACAGGCTAAACACTCTGAAGGAAGACAATTCGCTCTAACATTAATCTACCCTACTCAACAAAAATATAGCCATTAGGAATATAATTACACTAAAAAGTACCGACGGAGACAGGTACCTGGCGATGAATCGTTTTAAGCTCGACGTGCGTTAACAAAGTAATAATTAATTCGGGACCGTCAATCCCGACAGACGAAATACACGATAATAATAAAAATAACTATAATGATTAAACAATTAGTAAAAACCAAAAGAACTACTAACAACTTAAGGAATTGCAATATAAATTTAAAATACTCTACGTAGAGTTCTACAATTTTTCATTCAGAGCCCTCTATTAGTCGAGTAACCCGTGGTTTACACCAAAGGTATACGAAAATTGTCGACGCGCAGCGCCGTACCGACTGCAAATGTATCGTAGCTTCGTTCCGATCTCGATTTTCATATGGAATGCGCATGCGTCTACTATGCACGGTAAGCAAACTTGCGGGAGTCAGCACGGACTTGTAATCATTCATTTCGTTCTTCATTATTTAGCAGTAAGCGCACGTGGTCATCTGGATCCAGATATCTCAAAATACTCACAGCTACGTGTAAACTTAATTGCAAAAAAATCAGTAGATATTTATTTTCTGTATAAAAACTATTCCAAACAAGTATAAACAAGAAAATTAATTTGCCAAAGGTGTTCAAAAATGTGAGGTGTATTATAATGATTCTACGTGACGTCACGCCTCCTTTAACCGTAGAGTTGGCAGTACACAGTGGCTTATCCAGCAAAATTTAAAAAATGTAAACTTAACCAAACTTTTTACAATTATATTCGATGCACGACAAAGGTAGTGTTATTTACCGTTAATATAAGAATACAGCTGAACTAATTCTAAACGGAACTTGATAAATAATTATTCACATTGCAGTAAACATCCGATATATTCTTGGAAGCCCAATCCTATTTTAAATTTCGAATTTAAGATAGGTTGATAAAAACCTTAAAGACAAAATGCTAAAAAATTATAAATACATTTTTAAATAAGTATTTGCTTAAATATATAAATCAAGGAAAGATATGCGAAATTTGAAATAGAATTATTGTTAGAAACTGCCAATAGTCTATATTTTTACAGCTCACATGATCGTTTTAAGAAATGCATAGAAACAGAAACCAGAAACCTTTGCGATAATGGTAGACCAGGAGGTCCAGCTTCTCGATTCTCCACGCAGATTATTGAAAAGGCTTTAAGTTTCCTACAAGATGAATGCTTCAACTACATGTAAATAGTAACTGATTGAAATTTAATAGTACTAGGTTTTAATCACTTCCCATTTGTTCAGCCCAAATTCCGAATCCGGGGATTGTAGTCTCTTCCAACCCAAGCAGGACGGACAGACTTTGGAAAGTATAGTACCACCAGCTCCCAGTGAAATTTACCCATGGAGTACTGTTCATGACATATCCAGTAGAGAACCGTCCACGAAGATACAACCGTCTAAAACTACAACAGCGTGGTTACCGTCATCTACCTATTACCACCCTACGTCCAATTCTGTAAGTAATGATTTCTCCCTAAGAAAATTAAGATGCTATAACAATTGTGTGTAGGATTCCACCTCGCCTGATGTATTGGGGGCGAGAACCCGGCCTTCCTCGTATGGAAGAAGTAGCGATTGGACGGATTATTCGATTCAGAATACGCAACCAGGGTTTAGTACGATGTTTTCTGAAACACCAACTAGTCCAAAGCCTGAGTGGGGTACAATATCCACGTGGTCTGTTTTAAATCAACAGCCAAGTTCACTAGGTGAGTTTCCGATGCATCAATAAGACATGACTAGAGTTGCTCAATTTACGCCAACAGTCAGTGGCGGGCGCATAAAAGTTTACACAAAAAATAAATGGTCAGAAATAAATTATATGTACTCAAACACTTACCGTATTAAGAGTCTTCCGTGACCATAGATTAAATTTTAATCCCATCATAATTTATGTCCGGCATTTTTGTTATAAATTGTCTAATTTTATCTAACAGTGGTAATTCTCGCGACGTAGGCATTTGTAAAACGAATGTAGAACTGCGAAATAGTGAGACTCTCGGTTATACTAAAGGTTGTATTGTATCTCCGCCACTGGTCGTTGGCGCTAGTGAGCAACTCTAGATATGACAGATGACAGTTAACGGAAAATTTCGTTTTTATCATTTTAAATTTGGTATGTGTTAGAGAAAATGCAAGTCTTGTATGTAATTAATAAGCAGTAAGAGTGATAAAAAGTACGAAGTAGTGCTAAAAGTATTGTACGTATTAGTGAAAGTATCAATAACGTAGTATTTATGTAAAATGAAGTCAATATATTTATGAAATAACGCCCACAACCAACGCTTTCTTTATAAGGATAGAAAAAAAACTATAACATATGTTGGTTTAATCTATGCACATATGCGTATATGTTTTATTCGGAATAGGAACATCTGGAAACAATGGGGAAGGCATCAAAAGTTTTACGTTAGGAAGAAGTTCAGAACCTGACGTTACTTCAAGTACAACTTGGTACCCTGCAGCAGGAGATCAATTAGAGAACGAAGTGGACGAGCCTAATCAACAAGGTTTGATAAAACCAAGAAATTCCGCGCCAAAGATACTTGTTAATTCTCTGTATCCAATTTTAAGTATTTTATTCTTAAAACTATGTTAATCTGTAATTGAAAATGCTGATTATTGTAAATAAGAAACACAATTATATGCTGTAATATGTACTTTCCTTTTAATATTGTGTACTTTAAGCTATCTGTCAATTAGAGGTAAGTGTGGTACTTTTTTTTCGAACAGAACTGTAGGTGTATATACGAGGGTAATGCGTTAAATACAACACTATGAATTAACACGAGGTGCATCATAAAAGTATTGAATAGTGTAAAAACTAGTGTAATTAATGGTCTATATTCTTACTTGTAAAGCTTGGATATTGTGATTTTTAATGTATTTTGTTAATTTAGAAATAGATATCAGGAATAAGCTTATTGTATTTTGGCGATTTATATTCACTCTTATCTATGAAAAGTAATATTTGGTACAAATAAATATTATTAAAATCTAGTACTAGTCATATATAATTGACGTATTATTAAATTTTGTAGGTAGAATATAGCGATAATAAACTAATTTAGTAAACAAATGCATTTATTTTCCTTAAGGGAAGTGAACTTTCAAAAATCCCGTTTTCATTTTAATGGAATGCAGTCACACATCAAATGATCGATCAAAAATAAATATACATTAGACGTTTTCTGTTGCAGACAATTGGTTAACCAATGAGTTCGAAAAATGACGTAAATAGTATCTACTTTTTTCCCATTTTTTACGAATGAATCGAAAAGAAATATTTGCATCTTGAATTATGCTGTTGGACGATTCTCCAAACAATAGTTTGGACGTTTTGCCTGTGCTTAAAAAAATGTAAGTGGAACCTTTGGATGGTAAAAACGAACAAAACTAACAGTGAGCGGAGGTTATGTATCTTATTGACACAGAACATCGCTATGATTGTTGATACCGTTTCCGTTTGTAACCCATCTCGCAACTCTGATTCAAATTGGTTGAACCAGGTTGTAACAGTGACGTCAGAAAAAACACATTCGTAAATTATTGGTTATAACCGAATGACACCTGGTTAAAACCAATGGTACAATTGAAAACGTCTATTGTATCCCATATTTTCTGGCGCAGATTAATATATTCGTTATATCTGGAAATAACAAAATAAACTAAAAAATAAATGTTACATGTTTTGTTTTTATGACTGATCATGAATCATCTATGGGTTATCCTGCATTTTAGGGACCCGAATCGAGCGCATGCGCCAAATACTCACAAGCCACACCCCTTTCTACAGGGCACCATCAAAATGTTAAGAGAGCAAAACACACGTGATTGAATTGATATAGATATATTTACGTAAATTTACGTCAACTGTCCACATGATATAGTTACGCTATTCATTATAAATTAAATAAATAGGGCAAAAGAAAAAGAAAATATGGCTTTATTTACTATAAAATGCATGTATGCAGTGTTAATACACAGGTGGCGCAATCTGTATTAAAACTACACTTATTTATTTATTATGTTTAATTTTGAAGTTTTTGTTTGGTCATTTTCATCAATACAAACAATAAAATTTCTTCGGGTACACGATGATACCCAACGATTCAGGTGGTGTTCATGTTGGATTATCCTGACCAGTTGTGTGCCTTATATATTTTGGTTAATTTTCTACCGTACACTCCTACTTCGTCTTCCGCATGAGTCTATTAGACCAGATTTCATTAGTATTTCCTGGCTTAGACAAATTGCCATTGCAACATACGTTCTTTTACGGTTACTTTTCGTTGCTTTCTAAACCACAATATGATGAACTATTTATAAACCTATTGACAAAACACAACATTTAAACCGAGTATCACCATTCCTCGATCGTAAATGTAAAGTGTGTTTCTAGCCGCATTCTCACAAAACCCATAATTTTTGTCTAAGCGGTCGTAAAGACCAACTACCCGGGAATAACTTGATTTTGCAAACAGCCATGGTAATGGCTTTTTCCATCTGGACTCGAGCGTCTTATTTTGTATCACATACTGTGAACAGAGTATATCCATATCAATTCGATCGCCGGCATTTTGGTCTGTTAATTTTTTGATTTGTGCCCCTGTAGAAAGGGGTGTGCACCCTTTTAAAATCCTCACGAGCCGCCGCTGGTGTTAACCCTCTGCATTAGAATATGATAATAATGAAACACAAATATTTATAAATAATTTATTCATTAGATGCCTATTAGTAGGTACAATATTTAAATAATCTCTGTCTGCAATACTGATAACTGTTTATGTATCTCTTTCACAAAATAAATAATTGTAAAAGACGCCCAATTTTTGTACATAAATAACTACTAAGACTAGTCAAAGGAATACTACACAAATCTTACGACAACATACAAGGACAAGCAAGGAGGTACGTAAATAATATCACAATAATAATTAAAAAGAGAAATAATAAATAAATAAATATAGCAAAGATAAGTAATAAATTATGGAAATGAGAAGCGAAATAGGTAATATCAACTACTAAGTCTTAAGTATGTTCCAAAATTGACATTTTTCACTACTCTCGTGACCCATCTTATGAGCTAAATAGTAATGTTTCATCACAAACTGTTTCTGACATATCTCACATGTAAAACTTGTTTGTTTATCGTGTGTCTTTTTGTGTTTTAAAAGATTATCATTCCTAGAGAATGATTTTTCGCAAATGTTACACGTAAAATTCTTCTGACCGGTGTGCGACGTTAAATGTCTCATTAAATGTTCTTTCCGCATAAACGATTTCTTACAATTCTCACACCCATATGGTCTGAAACCGGTATGCAGTTTAACGTGTTGATATAAATGCTCCCTTCGTTTGAAAACCTTCGGACACAACTCACAAGCGAACGTCTTCACTGGTTGTTCGTTTTTTATCGAGGAAATATCCACTGTTTGTATATCACTGTTTCTACTATTACCGTTGAGAATATTTTGTTTATTATCCTGAGGTAACTGGTGCTGTATACTTTGTATTAGTTTCTCAGTATGTTCCACGATATTTGAAGTTACGACACTGTTGGTACTGGGCGTTATGTTATTTGTCGTTACATTAGCCGTACTGGTAACCAAGTTCCAGTTAGAGCTTTGATTGAACATATTTTGATTGTTCGTTGCCATCAAGTGGGGATTATTGATCAAATTTATGTTGTTACAAGTGGTGGGTGCGGGAAAATTCCAATTCGTCGCTACGTTATTGGTCTGATTTACGTTACTGTTATTAGTAACATTAACATTTGAAACAGGATTATAATTTGTGTTAAAGTTATTTTGACCATTATTGATTGGTACGTTTACATTCGATATTTGATTGACAACGACGGCGGAGCCGCCTCCGCCATTTTTTGACGATTCTTCAATTTTTATCGCGTAAGCAAACTTACCGGGTTGTGTACTCTTAATATGTGGCAATTTATCATACATATCTGATATTTGACGCTTAACTTCAATGTTCCCATCATTCTTATCACATTTCGACTTTTTATTTGCCCTTGGGGTACTATGTTTCACGACAGGTTTCTGTTGTAACTGATTTTGCACCAAAATACTTTCCAAATCAATAAGCGGCGTTATATTTATTATTTCCCCGCTCGAACTGACGGCGATGTTATTTACTTGCTCGTTCTTCGGCATATTTTGAACGATCCCTTTTAAAGTTGCAAAATTAATGGTGCTCAGATTATAGGCAAGATGTTTGCTATTCCCATCACTTTTAAGAACATTTTTAGATTCATTTTGTGATGACATATATAGCAGATCATTATCGTCGATATTATTTGCCGATGATATGTTATTAGTATTTGGTACCGTAATAAAGTCAAAATTCTGTTGTTGCAACTGTTTCTGTGTCAAATCTTTCTGTTGTGTCTTAGCAGTACTTGTATCTTTGATATAAACCTAAAAAACATTAATTATAAACACTACCCCGACTTGCAACCTCGAAACAATACCTTCCCCGATTTTTTAAAGTCTTCAGTATATCGAAAATTATTAAAGTAACTTGATAACATACTCTCCGAAGTGACACACTCATTCCGAAATGTAAAACACTCCTCTAACGTGCGTAAACACTGGGAACACACTACTTTAGGTAAAAAATCGTTTTCACACACCTAAAATAAAGTGTGAATATTTAGGTGTGTTGCCCAGGTGTGAAATTGTTTACATTTACCTTCAGTGACAAACAAATCTGTATCTTGTTTTGTAATTGTATTTTTCTCCCCTCCTCCTGAAAGATATGTGTTTTCTCTTTTTGTTGATTACTAGCGCATAATCTGCATAATTCGTAGAAGTTTACCCTTTTGTATCCACTCATTTTAAGAGTAAATCGCTTCCCTCAGACATGCTACCTTATTTTGATTTTGACGTCAAACATCTTTGACAGAATAAACTCTTCATGCTTTAAATAATTCACGCCGTATATGTAAATCACGTGTTTTGTTTTAATTACTTTAAAATCAACGATATAAAATTTTCATTGAGGATAAAGAAATATACTTTTTATATCCTATTAATTGTCTATTTAAATATTTGTTATTGTTTTCATAAGCTTTGATTTTTTTGTTGATAGTAGTCCGGGATGGATGTCACTAGTTTTCGTTGGCTTGAACATTGCTTTTAATATACCCTTTCCTGTAAGATGGCGCCATTATTTAATTTTTTTAGATATCTCCATTATTAACGGATTGTCACTTAAGTTTCCGTCATGTTCTAGTTAGCCTCAACATAAGAAATAAATCTCACGTCCTATTGAAATATATCCTGTATGATTTAGTTAAACCAATTTTTAATCCGAGCTTTCAAATACATCCTCGTAATATTCCCTCAAAGAATTACTTCGAAGCGATTGTTCCCAGATATTCAAACGATCAATTTTATGAACATTTTAGGATGTTTTATTCGTTTCTGTTACATTTCTGTTACACAGTTGTAATTCCTCCTTCATATTTACACGAAATTTCGAAATAAGCAATTTCTGAAAAACGTTATAATAGATATAGATTATGTTTTCCCCTGTATTCCAAACGTAGTTAAAGCAAGCTCCGCTTAGTAAACGTGTTGTATACAACGCTAGCGTTCAGAGAAAAACACTAAACAGTTGGCTAAACGTTGTGTCTTTCGAACGCAGCCATTGAGAGATACTCGTATTGTTTAACTGTGTAACTATTTATTATACAGTACATGTGGACAGCCATATGATCTCGATGTATCTTCTCATGTCGTGCTACCAAGGTTGTACATAGGAGTGCATCCTTAGATCATATATATTAATATATATGAAGATTGCACCCCTGTCAATGATTGGAATCTCTCGGAAGTAAATCGATGAAAATTTCTTCGCCCTCTACCACATGGTTGGAAATTAAAATTAATGGCGACAATTTTAACCTTGTAGGATTATGATTTTGAATGTAATAAGTAATGGCCTTATTCATATGTTACTATACTACCATAAACAAGGGTAAAGAACTAGTGAAAGCTACCATTACTCATCATTATATAGAGGTTCTTAGCTCCTTTAACGTTTTATTATTAAAAGTACGTGTTTACCATAAATAAATGTTGCTTACAAATAAACATACTTTATATATAACTCTTACGTAAATACTAATGTAAACCGCATAAAGAACACACTTTTTAAACAAGTATATATGCAACCACTTTGTTTCCATTTTTAATATAATTAGCTTTAGATATAGAAGTTATAATCAACTATTCTCTAAATTAGTTGTAATTCGGGTTTGTACCTATAGGAAAAATTCAATTACACATATTTTTATTTTCTTGAAATTTACTTTTACAATAATATATTCTAATAATATAATTATATTAAATGTATTGCCCACAGATTCTAAAAACAACCTAATTACAGAGCAAACAAAATTATGAATTATCAAATATAATCTCAATATGATATACAAAATAAAACAAAATAAATAAAATCCAACTTAACTAAGGTATTGGTAACTAACTAAACATAATACATAATGTGTAAAAAGGAGAACAGGAAATACAGAATATTAGGAGTTCTACAGATTATAGGGAAAACCGCATACCCCTATGATAGTTAAAAAATTCCAAACGAGTATTATTGAAAATTTTAACCTGATTAGATATTCTGTGGTACAAAAAACATATACAATAAATATAGAAATACTTATGAACTTAGCAGGAAATCTCAATAACATTGGAAGCTTTCTTGTTAGATTTGAATATATTGGAATTTGCCGCCTATATATTCCGCCCCTCCTCTACCGGGCGGGAAATTCAAACTTAACCTTACACATATTACACTGTATACATTAAAATAATATTGGTCTAACAATTTTGCAATTTTCTGTGCGTCATGTAAATGCAAATATGTTACATTTTCTTCGATATTAATTTCACAATGGGTCTATATCCAATTTTCACAGCAGCATCTAAATATTTTTCGCCTACGTTTGCGTTATGATCTAGTAGTAGCTTAACGAGATCGAAACGTAACTCATTCCTACCACAAGGGCATTCCGATAATATATTGAATAGCGCAGTGTTACCGCCGCGACTCGCAATATTCACGTCTATATTGTGTTCTAATAACAACTTCACCATATTCAAATTCCAAACTCGCACGGCCATAAAAAGTGGCGATTCACCATGTGCTTGTTCCTTGTTATTTACATTTATTGAATCATTCGCTAGCAATAACTTTGCTATGGTTAAATCTTTGTTTGCAGCAGCAAAATATAGGGGCCAACCCGCATTTACGTTTGCACCTCTTCTTAATAGTAATTCCACAATAACCGGATTATTACCTTCTGCAGCATGCGAAAGGGGAGTTAACTCATATTTGTCCACCCTATTTACATTTGCACCAGCGTCTATTAATAATCTCACCAAATCTAGGCAATCAGATTTAATAGCATGTGAAAGGGCAGACATACCGAACCAGCGAGCTTTATTCACCTTAACGCCTTTTTCTAACATTAAGTTTACGATAACTAAACTTTTTTTTTTAGCCGCAATACAAAGGAGTTCACCATTTCCAATTATATCATTCGAGTCTGCACCGTTTTGTAATAGCAACTCCACCATATCTAAACAGCCCCGTTTAGAAGCAATAAAGATTGGAGTATCGCCGGCGTTAGTTGCGCTGTTGACGTCAGCACCATTTTCTAATAATAATTCCACGATATCTAATCTGTTTCTAGCTGAAGCGATGAAAATCGGTGTCTTACCATCTGGAGTTGTATGGTTTATGTTAGCACCGTATGTTAATAATAATCTTATAGGGTCCAAATCGTCCCGTGTGGAGGCGATGGAAAGCGGAGTCTCACCACTTGTGTTTGTTTGGCTCACGTCGCCTCCATATTCTAATAATCGTTCCATTACGTGTGAATGGCCCAAAGCAGAGGCAATGAAAAGTGGGCTCTCACCATTTTCATTTGCGAGGTTCACAAGGGCCTCATTTCCTAATAATACTTGTACTGTATTTAAATGGTTCTCTGCAGCAGCGGCGAAAAGCGGTGTTCTTCCATCTGTAGTCGTATAATTCACATTGGCCCTATATTCTAAAAGTAATTTTACTTTCTCTACACAATCTCTCGATGAAGCATCGAAAATAGGCGTTTCATGGTTCATTTCGCGACTATTCACGTTAGCACCGTGTTCTAATAATAATTTCGCAATAGCTAAATCATCACTTTTAAAAATTGGCGTCTCACAGTATGTATTAGTTGCGTTCGGGTTGGCGCAAAATTCTAATAGCGATCTCACAATATCTTTGTTACCTTTCCGGACTGCAATGAAAAGCGGGGTTTCACCGTCAATGGATGATATACTGTCTACGTAAGCACCATATGCCAATAAACAATTTACAGTGGGTAAATTTTCGGGCTTATGCACTGCCGCTAAAAGAGCGCTGCTTCCGGATAAGCCTTGGTCGTTCACCTCAACGCCTTTGTCTAATAGTAAGCTCACTATATCCGTCCTTCCCTTAGCAGCAGCGTTCGTAAGAGCAGTAGTGCCATAATTACCATTTAGGCACGCAGGATATTCAAGTAACAACTCCACCATATCACGATTTCCTTCATTCACTGCAATCAACAAAGGTGCTTCGAAATTTTCGTTTATATTATTTGCGTAAGCTCCATGTTCTAATAATAACCCGGCGACATACAAATTCCCCATACGGACAGCAATGGATAGGGGAGTTTCTTCTGTCCGGATCACGTAATTTGGATTTGCGCCAGCCTCTAATAGTAATTTAGTTATACCCATCGAGACTTCGTGTGTGTTTATAATGCTGTAATATAGTGGCGTATAGTTGAACTCATCGATAGCATTTACGTCGTTCGTTAGATTTACGAATCTTTCTGCCACTTTCACATTTCCATATATGCATGCCACGTGTAGAGGTGTTAAGCCATTTGTTACATTTATATTTGATGTAACTGTCTCTAGTATTTTATAATCGGAGTTTAAACAGCCTCGATACAATCTATCAAAATTCGAATTGCTGCCGTAATTTTTTATGTAAAGCAAATCTCGTATTATACTTGCTGATCGCGCTTTCACTGCTGTCAAAAATATATCGTTAAATTTTTCAAACCAAAAAGTTGTTGGAACTTTGTAGCCCTTTTCTAATTTTTGTTTAACCGTATTTATATATACTTCTAAAATCGACTTCGCTAAACCGGTATCGGGAGGAATGTGATATTGCCAATCCCATCGTATAAGTAAACTGGATTGCAGGAAATCACATTGATTTTTGCGCATCTGTTGGACAATAATGTTAATAATCTCGAACGACTTATTGTATGCTGATAAGTCGGTCCTACCATCATAAAACACATCATCATCATCAGTATCCATCTCATTATAAGATCGAACCGTCCTTTGGTAGCATATAGCAGCTGCGTGTAACGCCGTTCTGCCTAGTTTGTCAACTGCTGATAGGTTTGAAGCTTTCTTCGCGAAAACCCGCACATCCTGTATATTTTGACGTATGACAGCTTTATGTAATTCTAGATCTTCATAAAGAATGTTTAATAGGGCGAGATCTCCACTATTCATCATTTCCCGATAGATATCCTTTCCGATTTGATTTCTACTATTTCTAATCAGATAATTTGCAGTTAGATATTCAGCAAATGTCTGATGCACGAACGTAGGATATCCATCTTCATCAATAAACTCTATAATACCTACTTTGAGTTGATTAGACAGTTTTCTTCCGATTTTATCCTCACCAAGAATTTTTGACGCAACATTTTTACCAAGTGTGGTTACTAGTGATAACTGGCTATGTAATTCTAGAACAGGTTCCAACAAAGATTTTTTATCGAATTCATGTATCTTCTCAAAATTTCCTTCAAAATAATCATCCAGCTTTATATCTAAAATTGCATCGTACAAAGTTATCTTGTTGATGTTCGTAAGAGATATGTGACGATCAAAAATAATAACTTTCAAAAAGTTTAGATATAGGGGATTCTCTAAGAATTCACGTGGAACCCTATTCAGTTCTTGTTCGTCAAGCTTACAGCGTTTAATGTATGCGTTGCGGTCATCTTCTCCAAGAATATCTACTTTGAAGTTTCGAGTTCCGAAGGTATCTATCAACAAATAGTCGGCAATCGACCTCGTGGCGACAATAACTTGAACATTGCTCTTTGACAGGTTCCTTACGAAATCTAAAACGTCTTTCTCATAAACTGGCAATACTTCATCAAATGCATCCAAAAGTACCAACACATTTTGTTTACTTTCATATAACGAAGATAGAATCTCAATGTATTTACTCGGTTTGATCTGATTAAAAATAAAATCTATTGAAATCTTACCATCTACCAAATTATTTTGTTCTAAATAACGACGAAAGTCGACAAGATTATAAAATAGGACATATTTATCCTTGGCGTGATTTTTAAATAATGATCGGAGCAGAGACGATTTTCCCATTCCCGGTTCCCCGGTCAATACTGTAATTCCGTCCGTGATCTCTGCCAAAAAGGTTTCTTCTGAAATTCTTCGCCCACTGTATGTGATGTAGTCGCTTAAACCTTTCCAATTCTTGCATTTGCATAACTCCATGTCAGTACCCTCAACCCGAATATGAAGTAGTGGACATTTTAAGTTTGATGCTTGTTCCCAGTATCTATTTACATCTTCACTTGTTATCTGAACAAAAATATTTTCCTTTTGTGACTGCATATTCCTATTAAACATATCCGGCGATATTTCAACTATGGAATTTCTCATATTTACATCCAAGTGACTTAAGTCGCCAGAGAAGAAACAAATCCCTTTTATTGGCGAATCAAAAAGTGTTTCCGATATTACAGCGGGGCGCAGAAACCTAGGAATATAGGAATCTTCGATGTTTTTTAAGCTAGCCCCAATGATCGGTACGAGACTATTCTCTAGAACGCTCTCCCCGTCTTGGTCCACGAAAAAATTTCCTAAAAGCGATATGTTTCCTTCAATCAAAGTGAAATTTTCATTTTCTGAGGAAGTTGCACAACGATAAACTGTATAATTACGAAGCTTTGGATTCTTATCTATCTGTTCACGATACTTTCTAACTTCGTCTGGTCGACACCATATCGCAATATTGCGTCCTACCTTATTAAGTCTGTCGATACTGTATTCCGCAGAAGAAGTTGGGTCTTCTATCAGAAACACCATGTTATGATCGCCCTTTAGGCATTCCTTACTCAAATACGCTTTCCTACTTTTCATTAAGTGAAGTATGTGAGAGCACGACAACGTTGCAGTTAATTCCTTATGGTGCTTTACAATACTGGAAAGAGTAATCGGTTTTCTGCCTTGAAGAGATATTGAAATAGTATTCAGGAGTTCATCTCTAATCTCAAGACATTTGATATCTCTTACATGCGTAACAATTCTTAAACGGCCCGTATAGGACCCTTTACATCTACTGACTGATTTATCCGTTACTATAATGTAACTTTTATTTAAGTGAGCATAGTCTTCCAAAATAGGAAGTTGGTCTTCACCGTTTAAAATAAGAGGAAGTTCACGACATTTCCATAACTCTATAATTAGCGATTTTAGTGTAGTCGGTGGATCAATCCAGTGTCTAACTCTCGCTGGGAACAGTTTTCTGAATTCTGTGATAACGCTATCATCTAAAGTATTTTTTTTACACTTGTTCCAATCAACATTATCGAGAAGATGATTCAGCATTTGGGCTATACACCCATACAAACTCTTTTCAATGTTATCTTCTGCTTTTACGATTATAACATTATCCTGTAAAGAAAGTTTGTTCCATATTGCAGATTGTGAGTTATTCAGTTGAGTAATGTCTGTAGGTGGCAAAATGTAATCTGATAGACGAATTTTTAACAGTTCAGTTTCGAACACCTCTTTAGATAACCCTCTTTTCCACAATTCGCCTCTCTCAAAAAACCTATCGACATATTTCAAAATATCGTTTACATCCTTTATATTACAATTGCTCTTTATCGATTCTTTGATTTTATTCGTATCAGGCTGATATAAATACAGATAAAAATTTTCAAAAAAACCTTCATTATCTTTGTCCATCGGTTTATTGTACGACAATATATGGCAATTTTGAAAAGAGAGCGCCGACCTCCACGACTCAGCAGTCGGATTGTGCGTCTCTAATGTATAATCAGAAACTCTCACACCCTTAATACAGAAGTAGCAGAACTGAATATTGTCGACAGCAATATTTCCTATGGTTTTGAATCCTCCGTTTTTTACTATTATGGTATAACCGTTTAGATATTTTTCCACCTTAAGTGTTTCGCCTTTACCTACATGCTTCAACTGGATGGCATATGCGTAAGGAGCACTCTCTCCTTTGAAAAATACCACCGCCACCACATCGTCGAAAGGATGGGCTTCCTTTAAATTAGTGAAAACGCAATAATTTTCTACTTCTTCGTTGATGGACAGAGTGGCAGCAACTAGGACAGCAACTGAGATTTCGTATTTACCTCCTACATCAACCTTTGCAGTCAGGGTAGGTTGTGGTGTCTTTTGAGAAGAGTTTTCCTGGGTTGACATATTCGGTACCTATGACAGATATGATTGTTAAAAATATAATAACAACTATAAGATCAACATACTGTGAGCTTAACAATATATCGGCGTATTTTAATTATCGCATATAACCCTATGCTTCAATCAATTCAATTAGCTCAGAAAAGAGCTCTTCAAAAAAAAATAAAATAAAGGAAAATGATTATGATTGTTATATATCTATATGTATAAATATAGATATTAATGTAGTTACAGGACTCAATACAATATAGGCGTGCGCATGTGCGTAGGTAAGTAATCATTGGTAGTATGATAGACCCGATAGCGTAACCTAGTTTTAATAAAATAGACATATTAAGTTATGTAACATAAATATAGTTGTAAAAGTGGTAAATAAACTACAGTTAAATAATAGAACAGTAGAACAAGACAATTATTACAACAATAAGAATAAGGATAAAACATGGCGCAGTCGAAAGTGAGAACCTCTAAACCGCTATTTAAAATAAGTTATAAATCGTCCAATACACTTCGTAACCTTTTAGGAAACCCGAAAGACAAGACGGAAACGAGACAAAAGTCAGGAATTTATAAAATTGCATGTGGTGATTGTGAGAAGGTCTACATTGGACAGACAAA
>JARFOC010001069.1:0-15535 GCA_031763485.1 Osmoderma eremita | reverse complement strand
TAAACACACTCGTACACTGTAAAAACTTCTAAAAACTTGCTTGTCGGTCGGAAACTTTTATGTGGCCACGAGTGTACTTTGGCGCAATAAAAGTGGAACTTCTATCGGTATGAAGTTAAGTTGATATAAGCACTGGCGTATAGTTAGCATATAAATTAATAGTTTGAATATAAAATAATCATGAAATTTCGTCCAAATATTTTCTTTCATTATTATTTATTATATAAAACAGAAAATAAACCAACACAGACAGGTTCATAATCGAACCATTGTGAACAACATAAGATGTCCGCGATTAACTCTCTGTTGAATAGATTAAATAAATTTCCGTTGATTCAGATACGAAACAGAATTAAAATATATTAAAAACATTGCAAAGCACAACGGTTACTCTTCTGTAGATGTTGATCGCGTCCTTAAGAAGGCCCAACAAAAAGAAATCTGTAATATTACCCTGTTATCGAATAACGAAAGGAAAAGGTCGCAAAAGATGACAGTATGAAAATTTGTTATAAATTGATGAACATACTACCGAAACTTTTAGGAAACCAAAAGACAAACTGGAAATAGAACAAAACTCTGAAATTTACAAAATTACATGTGGAGATTGTAAAATCTACCTTGGTCAAGCAAAGAGGACAATTCAAACCAGATATAAAAAACATATCGCTCATTACCGATATGGTATCCAACCAACCGAACATAAAAGCTCTGTTCCAACATGTGCAAGTTGCTGACCGTTCGTGTGAATCAATCGGAAAACATTTCAGTTCTCAGGGACTCCAATCTGTTGTCCGATTGGTTCACGTCATCACGAACCGTCAGCAAATTGCGTGTTGGAACAGGGCTAATATAAATGTAGATAATTTGATATTGACGAAATCAGTAACTTCCAGGCGCTTCAGTGTTGAGAATAAATCAATAATTAATACCCTTTAACGTTGAATATCTTAATCTAATAATTCATATTAATGAGCAGTTTGGATATTTACTTTTATATACTACCTGATACAGGTCTCACGAATTCTTCAGCCGCCAAATTCCATTTTTGTTTTTCCTAGACCATATTTTAACATTTTTCTTTCATTTTCATTTCAATCCCTTCAACTTACATTGCTAACACTTAGTTTATTCAGCACTTGCACATTTTTTTTTTACCGTAGAGTAGTAACACCCTGCTTTTTAGGTAGATATAAATTATAAGTATCACGTCATAAAGTTATTTGAGGTTAAGTCATATTGGAATTGAACAAAAAATGTTTTTTATGATGTGATAATTTGTTTTAGAACTGCATTGTAGCTTAATAAACTACTGAAGATTGTAGTGACAAGAGCAAGTGCACTGTGTAGTTTCTAAGAAAATATTTATAAAGTAAAAATTACATGCTTTTTTTTAAAAAGCTTTATACGATTTATTTCATCGTTGCTTACCAACGAAAATAGGTTTATCAGCTCGCGAGAATGGCCTATCGCTAAATTCGCCGAGGATGCCGAATTACATGGAGCCGATGCTTTCGCCTCAGGTGGCGGTAGTTTCTGGCGGTGTAGAGAGCCTGTTAACGTCACCTAGCCCCCCGAGTAAGTAATAGAGTAGAGTCTAGTTAGATAGCTTCACTTCCGCTTTTTTTTTGTCGAAGCTACATCTCGATGCGCCCGTAACTTTAGCGTTTAGTGTTAATAAAGCATATTAGAGGGTGGTGGTGCCGCTTTTCGCTTAATCGGTGATTGTGGCTTTACAGTAACTCAGAAAATGCGCAAGAAAAGTCAAGGTCACGTGCCGTCGAGTAGCAGGGCCAGCGTCGTGCTGCCGTTGTTGAACGGCGCTAATCCGTTTTCGCAAAAGAAACTGCGCGATGATAATATCTGTAAGTCCGTGTAGCTTATGTATTGGGCTTTTTGTGTTTACTAACCGCCTGTTGGCATTAGCAAGGTATTAAAATGTAAAAAATTATTACTTACTTTTTGCTAAATGAAAATTATGTCGTCTGATCTATTGTTGGAAGTGCAAGTGTTTGAAATTCAGGGTTTCTGATTTGATAATATGTTTTGTTATAACGAAAAAAAAAACGTTAGCGTTAGGATCAATTCACACGTGCCACTGCATAGCCACACTACAGCCACAAAGCGGTGGTTGTCCGTGGACGGTAAGGGATGGTCAATACTGAGTGTGTCATAAATTTTTGCACTTTTTATCATTAAGAAGAAAAGGCAACATTTGTCATCCCTAAGTCTTTGGCACTTTTGCAACCGATCATGTAGGTTCCTGAAAAATACGTCGACACATGGCGCGCAGAATGGCGGCTTTCTCATCACGAATATTTTGTTCCAATTGGATTATTGTTGTCCTATTACTGCATACGAGTACTTAAGGTAAGCCGATACCAGCTCACTCTCAAGGTTACAACATGACTCACCCTGTATACAGACGTGGGTGTTCACGAGCTCAGCCTATGTGTTACAGAGAGAAAGAAGAGTGGAAGTGAGATGAGGGAGACCCGAGCACGTGGTATTTGCATACCACACCCTAACAAAACAATCGCCGCATTCCTTAAGCGATAACGTAAACAATTTTCAGCAGTTCTTGGAATTAAAGCGTCTAACCAAGTTGTAATATGAAATGATAGCGAGGTCAATTTCATTTCTGCATTGTTATAATGCCACCCGCATTGATAACGTAAACAATTTTATCTCAACATGAAAACGGACATATTGCTACCATAAACAATTTTTTCTTTCTTGTAATTAAAGCGTCTGACCACGTTCTAACATGAGTTTATCGACACGCTTTAATTCCAAGAACTGCTGAAAATTGTTTATGTTATCGCTTGAGGAATGCGGAGGTTGTTTGTGTTAGGGTGTGGTATGCAAATGCCACGTGCTCGGGCCTCCCCCATCTCACTCCCACTCCTTTTTCTCTCTCTAACACACGGGCTGACCTCGTAAACACCCACGTCTGTATACAGGGTGAGCCATGTTGTGACCATGAGAATGGGCTGGAATCGGCTTACTCCAATCGACTCGATCCAATATTCTCTCAAGCACGGATACACTTCAGCGCTCTTCGTCCCCGTTCTCGTTATAATATTCACTCGGTGAATAGTAGTGCGATATGTAGATTGTTTATATATAGGTTAAATACGAAGCAGCGGTAACGGGACTTTTTTGTTCGTAGAGTTAATAGAAAAACAACAGACATCATTGAATTGAAATTATAAACTCTCTTGGGACTGTTTTCTTAAGTTAAATTATGAATAGGAGTATAGATTGTTTACCCATTATAGATTTGTATAACATATATGTACGTTTTCGAGTGTAACTTTTACAAAATAGAAAACCTAAATAATCCGATATGTATTTCTATTTCCTAAATGTGTCTACGTTGTATCCTTCTTTTAGGCTAGCTATGTGTTCGTGTTTTTCTTCCTGCAAATAAATTTATATAAAACCGATCCCAACAACGAAATATTTGCGCCGAGACCGATAATAACGATACGTTTTCGAATATTGGCAAGCGATGACCACCGAGAACTGTTTAGAATAACGGTTATTGGAAAATAACCGTTCGTCCTATCTCTAGTGAGCCGTAGTCGCGCTTAGATGCCATAATACGTTGTGCTTATCAGATCCTCGTCTAAATGTCTAGGTTAGGGGATCATCAAGTGATCATAAAACTCAACATTGTTAAATATAAATGCTTCTAGTGTTACGACTATGGGTTTTAAAGCCTTATCGTAAATCCCTTCTTCCTGCCTACTTCCGCGCGATTTTAGTCCCATCTTTCTCCATCACTTATGGCGACTGCGGTAGTTCTATATCGTCAATACAGCTTCCAGCGAGCACTAATCGATTATTGGTTTTGACTGCATGCCCACCCTTTTGTGGCTGTCATATGATATGCAGTGGGGCGGATGGGCTGACCTTTAGGGCGCGTTTTACTCGCCACTATTCGCAGCAACTGATGGTGTGATACTTGACTTCTGATTTTATGAATTTTTGTTTTTGTTAACGCGACTGTTGCCATTGAAAAGTGGATCCTGCCGCGACTGCGGCTCATTCCTTAGAGAAATAGTTTAATCGCAGTAAGAACGGATAACTACAAGTTATTATTTCATAGAAATATCTGAATTACGTAAATTTGCTTCTATGGGTAGATAATCATGTGAAAAATGTATCGGTTTTTGATGAACGATTCGTCTAGGTTACGGCACTCTAAGAGAAGACAAAACCGTCATCAATTTAGGCTCGGATCCAAGCGTCTGTACCAACTCCAGTCCGGAATTAACTTCTAGTCCACTGCATAAAATTGGAGGCAGAACTCATTCATCAGAAGACCTCTACAGCTGGATGGCCAAGCAGGATGCCGTAAGCGAATTAAAAGGTATCTTCTTAGATCCTCCACATAAGTAATAAACTTATCATACTTTATTTTATTCTAGGATGTATGGAATCTAAAATAGACACGTTACAAACACAATCATCCGGGGAGGAGCCATTCGTGAAGGAAAGCCAAGCGGTATTGGTACCGTTACACCAATTGCACGACTCTTGGAGATTACTGGATGCTAATCTGATTTTCCAACCCCTACTATCCAGTTTAGGCGTTATGCCGCAGCAGTTAAAATTAACAGCCATGTCTGAAAATCGTAAGAAACCCATAGTTTTAAAGCCTTCAAAGTATTTAGTTTCGTTTTAAGCTGCGGGAAATGACGTTACGTCACTGGACGCGTTAGGATCGAATCTGTCTTTAGTCGGTAACATGGAGACCATGAAAATAGACATAGTAGTCTCCGAACACGGTAAGATCGACAAGAAGCGAGGTAAGGGTAAAGGTAAAACAGCTAGGATGTTCCTGGAGATTAATACGGGTAAGTTTAAATGGGGAATCGAAACTTTTTGTTTCAGTTTCAATATTTACAGATGAATGTCCGGCTTTCGTTTGCGAGAAAGTTTCTATAGAATTGGAAGTGAATCGTATGACAGATATGGCTGTTAGTGAGATGATTAAGACGAAGAACGTGCTGTATATTTCGAGGGGACAATTGAAGAATCACACTAGCACTGTATTGCATTTTAATGTGGGTAAGTTTTGTAAAAAAAATATGAACGTTTACTGGGTGTTTATTTATTTATGACGTCCTTGGTTCCGGATTTAGTAATATTTCCATAATGAAAGAAACAAAAAATACCGTATTTTTAATATTTCAGGAGTCCGCTACATTTCTCAAAGAGTTAATATGCCCTTATTAAGATTGCTCCATCAAATCAGCAATATGTACCAAAACGTCAAAGACACGCAAAACGAATTGCGTGAACAACAACCAGTCGAAATTCGGCGACCAAAGACTAGTGCCAGCGACCATATAGATACGAAACACCATTCTACCTCAAGTACGTTTCACGCTAAGCTCACTACACATATTTTAACAATACCTCTTTTATGTTTAGCATCAGATTTGCCGGACACCAATACGGCGGATGATAGCAAACAACTGACTCTGAAGATATCCGATCCCAGTTCGATAACGTCGCAACAGAAACCCGTGATATCTCCTTCGCCGAGCGTTAGATCGAGGCCTCAGAGCTTCGCTCAGAAATTAAGATCGACTGGAAAGAGCGTTAAAGGTATCGAGTTGTGAAAGTTCTATTTTGCATGGTGCATAAATTATCGTTGTTTATGATTCAGGGTATGTTAATTTGACCGAAGGTGGTGGAACACCTTTAACAGTGAGCAGTCCGTCAATATCGGCTTTCGAAAGAATTACCGTTTCATCTGATAAAAGTGTCGGAAGGTGCTGGAAGACCATTTACCATCTACTAGAATTGTATGCGAATATGCCTGATACGAAAACAATAAAGCATAGGTATGGAAAAATTGACATTAAACCAGCGCTTTAACTCAACCCAAGCTTCAACCCAACCAGCGGTTCTCAACCCTCTTCCCTGTATCACTCATTCCGTCCACTAAACAATTAAAATTTTATTAGGTTAGAGATAGAGCTACGTTTGAGAATGGTAAAGCAGTAAAATAACAATAACTTTTAAAAGTGTATATTAGTGATTTATAAAAATAATGTTTGAACTTAAATTCTAACTAAAAACTCAATGAGAGATGGTGCTGTATGCTTGATACAAGCGAAAGGAAGAGGATACCTGCTCATACCATTAATTAATACTAAATATACTAAAAGGCGCCCCATGAGCGGGAAGGCAAAATCGAGCCTTTAATACGAAATTATATATACTCAAAGGTATCCAAAGGGTGCGCATACGTATAAAATTGCAAAACTTTGCCGGGCGAGGTGAGCCGGGGGATTGTCTTTCTTTTTTTGATCAGCAGTATTTTTCTAAGATTGCGGGTATTTTTGGAAAATCATAAGAGTATTTAAATTTGGATCGGTTCTCGAGTACCCCCCGGAAGAATTTTTGTCTATTAATCGCGGCCGGCGCTCGCCCATTGTCTAGTCGTTAGATCGTTCCGGCTTCGAGAAACGTCGGACAAATTCCGTTCGCCGATGCCAAACTTTGGGGTATTATTTCGCGGCCTTTTCTACTGTAAAAGGGTCCATAGGGCCTGCAGAAACGCGCGGAAGGTGTTCTCCCAGAATGCTACGTCTAACATCTTCCTCTGCAGATTCTGCTGAGGATGGCAACTTAACTGACATTACAAAAACCTAACGATCAGTATACTTTATTTTATCCAACATAAATTTAGTATGTCCAAAATATAACCCTATCTTGCCGAACGCCATTTTCTTAAAGTGAATTATATATAGTTTCAAATTTGCTTGTAGTTCGCGTACCACGTTAATACCTGTGTACTGCCAGCAGTACGCATACTGCAATACGAGAACCGTTGCATTAAACCATTTAAATGTATTGTTGATTAAAAAAGACATACTTCCTAGATTCTCAGTCGGCAACGCTGATATATCCGAACATTATAAGGGCAATAGAAAATACGACATCTTAACGGAAGTCAAATCCACAGAAGATATCGAAAAAGCGGAACGTCCAACCACAACTTCGGCACTGCCCCACATTGAAATAAGTATTAATTTCACCTAACCCATTTTAATTGGGGAATTTCTCACTTTTTCTTTACTTTTAACAGAACCAAACCGAATCGGCTCCTATTCCAAGGAACACACGAAGTTGGTAGTATTCGGTGTGGCTAGAATACATCGTACCAGACTCCTTGCTACTCTATCCGGACTGAAACTAGAAGCTGAAATAACTAGTTTGCACTCCAGTTTGACGTGTAGGAAGAAATCGACGCCCATCTCCCTAGAATGTTCTTTGACGGGTCAGGTTGGAAGAACTATGATAGTATTGTTAGAGGGCGTTGCTCCAAATCAGCAGTAATAAACACCGTAGAAGCGTGTGAAGGGTGATTCTTTTAATATTTCATTTTTATTTTGACAGAACAGTAGTAAAGGTGACAGTGGGGAAATCCCAAACCCTATACTCGAGTGTCAGCAGGAAATCTAAAGATAGAAATTCGGGTTTATTAACCGTCGGAGCTGTCAATATAGATATTCCACAGCACCCCGTAGCTTTGCACGGGATGGTGACTAGGGGTAGCAAACAGTTGAGCTCTACGTTGCAAGTAAATATTATCCTCAAGAATGAATGTGATTAAATTTTTTTTTAAAAACACTATTTTAGGAATTACGTGTTACCAGAACATCTAGTAGGTTATCCAGATTGCAAGCGGAAGAAGAACCGGCGCAAACATATTCGCCGAGTCATGCTGATCATAAACTACCGAAAATGCCGCCATCTTTAACGCGAAGTAATATAGGCGAGAAAGGATTACTCCAACCCCTAGTGATGCAGTTTTCTGTAATATTACAGGTATTTCCACGTTTATAAGAAAATACTTTTTATTGTTTTTACCATATTTTCATTTAATGTAGTAATCATTTTCGCCCTTTAGTTTTCGAGAAAAAATAGCTTTTTGGGATATAGATGCGTTATACTGCTTTCTGTGTGCCAAGGGATAGCTTTCTTCCTTTAATTTCTATTGTAAACTGTACATGTTGTTTATATATTTTACAAATCTTTATAGTTTGTGTCTTTCATATATTTCTCAGTATATTGCCGACGTATCGCTCACTCTTGTTCACTCTTTGTCGCTGAAGTAGAAAGTTTTTTACATGAACAACTCTTTAACTGCTAATACTTTTTTGTAGTAATACATCTACACAGTATTTTTATTTTAGAGTCTCAGTATAACAGCAGCTCTCTTACCGTCACTCCAAGCCCAATACAAAATGGATCAAGTGAACAGCACCGGCACAACAGGTAGCAAAGCCAAGTTCACAATAGATCTACCGCACCACTCTCTAAGTTTCACCACAAAACTCCAGGTTTGATGAACATAAATGCAAGTTGAATCCCAACCAAGTTAATTTTGAAATCTTAGGTCACAGAAGCCAATTTACCATCCGAAGCGAGCATAGCTTTGCCAGCAGTGCATGTGTCCGCCGAATACATACCAGAGGGCACCACGGGTGCGTTGCGCAACGACGCTCACCGTGCGCCAGAGGGCGTGGTTTTCATGCAAGGCGGTTACCTAAGCGCGCATGCCGATATAGGGATTTTCGAGCACAGTTTGACTACAGACCTGTTAAATCATCTAGTTTTCGTGCAGAAAGTGTTCATGAAGGAAGTAAATGAGGTGGTGCAAAAGGTGTACGGGGGCGAAAGACCTGTTCCGATCTGGTTGGAGGATTCTGAAGAACCGTCCACTTTGAATAGGATACTGTTTTCGCTTGTAATTAGGATACAGAGGATTCAATTGACTGCTACTACGGCTGGAAGTTCAGCAGTCAGATTAGAGACAGGTACGTCAAAATAAAAATTATTTTTGTTTAAAGGAGTAGTTAAGGTAAGCCGAGTTCAAGGTCACTGGCTTGGATGGTCACGAGCTCAGCCAGTGTGTTAGAGAGAGAAAGGGGAGTGAGATGGAGAGACACTCGAGCACGCGATATTTGCATATCACACCCTAATATAAACAATCGCCGCATTCCTTAAGCAATAACGTAAACAATTTTCAGCAGTTCTTGGAATTAAAGCATCTAATCAAGTTGTAACATGAAATGATAGCGAGTTCAATTTCATTTCTGCATTTTTATAATTCCACCCGCATTTATAACGTAAACAATTTTATCTCGACATTAAAACGGACATATTGCTAACGTAAACAATTTTTATATTTCTTATAATTAAAGCGTCTGACCAGGTTCTAACATGAATTTATGGAGTATTTCACAATATTCTACAGCGCATAATTTTAAAAAAGGTTTTTTTTTGTGAGAATGATTCATCAGCAAAAGTGCTCGTGTGCGAAAAGGAATGCATGTAACCTTGAAACGCTAAGTTGCTATCTTACACATTACGAGAGGAGGGGTGAGGGACGATCTAGATATATCAAAACCTTGAACAGACGAAAGTCACTCCAGTAGTTCGCCGAAACTATTTGTAATTGAACATTTTAACAAAGAAATATTTATTTTATTTCAACATAACTTTTGTTCGGGTCAGTTTTTAAGTTCCTGTGCCCGCTCTCTTCTTACTTTTGACTTAAGTTGGCTTGGTATAAAATATTATAACCTTTGTATCCTGAGCATGGTGTATTTGGTCTTTTTAACCGAAATTACTCAATAAAAAATAATTTTTACAGGCGCTGTAGTTCTCGAGCTGTCGAACAGAGTAAAAAATGTTTCCGGATCACACAAAAACAACGCGTCCTCAAGATTATTTGGCAGGGCACAAGTTGATTTGAACCTGTCATTGGGTCAGCTTATAAGAAACGCTTTATTTGAAGAAGCAGAGGCCGAATTTCAACAATTCGCCTTCTTCAACACTAGAATCAGCTTAAGAAACACCTTCCAAGTTTGTAAACATTATATTAAAATACATTATTATTCTTTTTCAAAAAACATTTCTTTACCATTTTGTTATTTTCAGGATGAAGTGAGCGAAGGCGAAGATAAAGAAGTGGTTTTGATAACACTAAAACGACCCTTGATATACATACAACCCGTCGCGGTTGACAAAGCTATTTTGGTTTGGTTGAACTACAAAAACGCCTACGATTATTGGAATGAGAAAAGGGCGAATTTGAACAAAGAGGTTTTGACCGCAACTCAACAAGTCTACGAAAAATTCCAGTTGGGACAAATTACCAGCCAGTTGGCAGCACCACATTTGGGTATGCTGTTCCTGCAGTTGACCGTCGAAGATATGGGCATATGTTTACCGCTTAATCCCCTCCCATTAACGACTTGGAGTCAGAGAAACGTCTATGAAGAAAGTAGAGGTGCCGTAGTTGTCACTCTAGAAAATACAAGCATATCAGGTATGTTTATTACAAAGTAACTCGTGAATACATTCAAAGATTATGAAGATTTGAAACGCGGGTATTGCTAAAGTATAGAGATTATGTGATTACCACTTTTCGACAAGAAAATTAAGTGCAACGAAATTAATCATACGAAAGGGTCATTCTAACGTAAAGTTGACGATAAGAGCAACAGGCACCTCTCTGTCGTACACTAATGAGGTTATAGTAGCCCGAAATAGCTGTCTGTGCGTGAGAGTGTCTATTACTATCCAATCAGTGTTCTGTATAATCCAAAAAGTATATTTATACATTTTTTATATATTTACATTCTTCCCTTAAACGTTACGTGCCGGATATTGGCCGAAATCGCTTTTAGATTTAGTCATATCGACGCCAATAAGATTCAATAATAGATCTCTACGGACTGATAGCTTAGCTATCGCCTTGAGATTATGCTGCTGGGCGTTAGATGATTGGAGTTTTACGAAAGGGACATTCTAACGTGAAGTTGGCGTACCGAACGAGTAACAGACACATCTCCGCCATACACTGATGAGGGTTTAGTAGCCACAAACAAGTGTCTGTTCGCGGGAGTATTTGTTGCTACATAATCAGTTGTGTTGTGTGATCTAGAAAGTATATTGATATATTTTTAATATATTTGCATACTTCAATTCAACGTTACGTGCCGGATATTGGCAGAAATGGCTTTGATAAGACGAGACGTTTACGCTCTGTGTTCAGCGGCGTCAGCACAGTTATCTGTCAAAATTCAGGTCTGCGTCTGAATTTGTGGTAGTCGGTCGAAGTTTTACCTTGTTGTGTTAATTGTTACTACTATTATTCTATTTATAGTAAAAAGTGACTTTTTCAAGACATTACGTTCAGCTTAAATAACCTCCGCCACAGATGACTCTAGTTCGCGTTTTCTGCGTTGATATTATGATGACCTAACATATATTTCTTAGCTTAAAATTACTCTACCATAGTTTCGTTTTCTCAATATCGATTTCTAGTCCATATTTCCAGCTTCCTTGTTTCAGATTTCCTTCAAGATCTCGTTTACCCTCTGTGAGTAGCACCAAATCTTCAGCAAACACGCACATTTATATTTCAAATTCCTTCATATTGCACCAGCCTACATTGTATTTCTTCATTTTCTTAATGCTGTTTTAACCAGAAACTAATTTGTTTGACCATCGAAGATGATATGCCATGCGCATGTTCTGGAAGCACCACGCAGCATAGCAAGAGTGCCTGCTATTTCATTACTTTGTGGGAATGGCCCGACACCCAGGTTGGGGGTTACTTTACCCCTATTGTATTTAATATGTTTTTGCAGCTCCAGATCAGTTTGGAGCTGCATTTGTGCGCTTCCAACGCCTTCAACACAGCCTGACTGTTACTGAAAATTTTCATTGATTTGTGTTTGCGGTTTTTATTCCAAATCGCTCTTGCACACATCTCAATGGAATATGAGTATCCGTGAAAATATTTCATTAGTTTTGCTTATGTGATAGGAATGGAATTTATTTTTCCTTAAAATGTCGAAATTCACAGTTGTAGGGGCAACATAAACTTGTGATATTTGGGTTGACGTTTGATAGTAATTCTCGCCGGCAGAAGCACGTATCATAATATCGAGGTCAAGATTCTCTTTTTTTGTACATGGAAGGCGAACCACAACAACCCGTTTGTTTAAAGATTTCTTCTAAGTATGCTGAAAGAGAAATTGACCGATTTTCAAACGAACCATTAAACATGCGAATAATAGTGGGAAATCAGCGCCCTTCATAGTACTTCACTTTCTCTCTAATTGTATATTCCATATTCAAACTCTAAATATGTTTTCCTTTGTAAAACGTACAAAGGATTGACTGATTATTTAAAAAATGTATGTCAATGATAATCGATATACCCAACCAATCGACTACATGATAATACTTTCCCACTACAATCCTCTTTCCTACCGCCCCGTAAATGTTAATGATTTAATTTTTGATTCAGCTTGCAGTTCAGGATCTCTGGTGAGTAAAGGCAAATTCTCCAATTTATGCTTGAGATTCGCCGACGATTTCGAAACATCCCTGGACGATTGGAAACCGGATATGAGCGACTCGACTATAATGAATTTATGCGTAGTTAGCGACGGCACGTACGAAGTCTGCAGTCGTACTATAACGGGAAAACAGGCTAACGGTAATCTGTCTCATTTTAATTAAAATTCCAAATCACTAATTCATATGCCTCTTAGAAAATGCCAAGTGGTTCCTCAACGTGCAGTGGCAAATGGAGGGCGTTGATATTCACCTTGACACGAACGTCGGAAAGCAATTATCCGCCCTCGGGCATACTCTAACCCAATTAACTGGAGCCGAGGAATCTCCGGTCAATGTAGATTACGACAGTGACGATAACGAGCCGACAGATGGCACTAGGACCTCCCAAGAAAGCATACTACCAGCTTTTGTATTCGATCCCAATATAGATAATAAGAAGCGTTCGAAATTGATCGAAAGGGAAATGAACGAGCAGGCGAAGATTATAAACGACCTAAGATCGTTGGGGGCTTCCCACGGTACTATAGAACTTGAACTGAAGCGTCTGCACGAATTAGAGGCTATGGTGTTTAAGGATTTTAGGCGGTAAACATTGCAAAGCTCATTTTATGATTCCTCTTTCATTTTTCTTATCCGCAGCGACATGATCCAGAAATTTAGACGACAGAGCGTAAGATCGTCGTCGATTAAGGGAAAAATATTGGGCTCTAAACACAACACGTACAGGTCGAGGTCATTTATAGTACCGAGTCCGATGCTGGAAGCTCAAGGAAGGTGCGTTAATTTTTTTTTGTAGTGTAATTTTTAGTATATTTCACAGTTTTACACTTCGTACATTGTATATAAGAGTTTTTTTTGGGCACTTGCCAATGTGTATATGTATATAAGCTTCTTTTGTGTGTTTATTTCTTTTATTTTCTGTTTATTTCGATATATTTGTGTCGTCGCACGATAGCCCGGAAGACGGTCACGCGGGCAGTGGTAGCGGTAACTCTGCAAGTTACGAAAGTTCGCCCAGATCGGGACCATCCAGGTCCGCGTCCTTGAAAGTCAGAAGTGCGGATGGGCCGCGAGTAACGTTTAGCGATAATATTGGCAGGTATTTGCGCTTTATACGGTAGTATTTTATTTTAACGTAGTAGAAATAAGGAACAAAACAGTTGAAACAAATATAATACAACTACTTTTTGTTTAAAAAATTGTTATATGTATTTAAAACGGTATTGAATTGACAAATAATTTCGTTTGGTTATTGCTTTGTTACGAGGCCAATAGTTTTATATCCACACCTTAGGTAGCTTTGAAAATAAAAACAAAAACATATTATTTCCATGCACTTGGGCCACCATATTGGGCCCTTTGTGCTACCTGCCCCGGCGGCGTTGTTCTTCCACCACCTACCCGAGCCAACCCAACCTGAGTATGAACTCGAGCAGTGCGGCAGTCGAGGCGCCAGAATAGCGGCTCTCATTTGGACGAGCGCCGGACAGTTGCACAAAATGTGCTCCGGCGTCTCATCTTCAAAGTAACAGGCACGGAAGAGGGGGCTAGTAACTAGTCCCATGCGTTGCATGTGCTTATTCAGTTTGCAGTGGTCAGTCAACAGCCCTACAACTTGGCGAAAGTTACGCCGAGAAAGGAGCAGGCAATATTCGCTATCTAACAGCGGTTGACCGTTTTGTATTGTATTTAGGGAATTTTATCTACTATGACTGTCATCTGTGTTTGCTAAACAGTTTGCTAACCAGGACTGACAACTGTTTTACCTGATCCCCACAGACTGCCCGCGCAGTCCAAGTAAATTGAGAGAGGTCAATTGCGAAATCCCCAGATCGTACACCCTCAGATTGTTTTTAATGGGGTTTATTTAGAATCCAAAGTTTACGTGAACAGTCTACAAAATTTAGCTGAACCGCAAAATCGCACGAAGCATGAAATGCGCGGAAAAAAATAATAAAATGATATACGTTTTCTAACACTCATTTGTCATTTATTCGAAAAATTTCTTGTGTGGCAGTTTTAAAGTCGGTTCGACAATGAAAAGATCTCTCAAAATCTTACTTGTCGATTTTCAATCTTCACGTTTTTTAGTAATAACGTCATTAACTTTTTTTTTAATAGCA
Source organism: Osmoderma eremita (assembly GCA_031763485.1). Lineage (NCBI taxonomy): Eukaryota > Metazoa > Arthropoda > Insecta > Coleoptera > Scarabaeidae > Osmoderma > Osmoderma eremita. The sequence goes on along the minus strand of JARFOC010001069.1, from coordinate 1,004 downwards.
ACATTTCTATTCTTGATTTTGAACCCAACTCCAACACAGCTTTACACCGAAAGGTAGAAAAGCTTAGGGCTAAGCAATCCTGAGCTTTTCTACCTTTCGGTGTAAAGCTGTGTTGGAGTTGGGTTCAAAATCAAGAATAGAAATGTTGTTATTTAAAAAAAGAGTTAATGACGTTATTATTAAAAAGCATGAAGATTGAAAATCAATTTTCATACAAAAATGTGTATTTTTATGAAAGGAAAACGGAACTGTTCGAGAATTTTCCCCCAAAAAAATATTTCGCTTTTATTATTTTTTATACTTTATTTATTTATTTATACTTTGGGCGCGCGCTATATATTGAAAGAATGTAATTGGTTTTGTCTGTGGTGATTAGACAATGTTAAAAATATACAAGGCGTTCAAAGAAGTATGAAAGAATTAGGAACAGTTTTTATTATTGCACATCTTAAAGTAACTTCGAACACGAAATAATATGTTTCTAACGAAGCACAAACCTTTTTCTTATATAATTTCTTTCTTGAGTACACTCTACATGAGTTGTCGTTACTTTTATTCTATTTATATACAACTATTTCAACCGTCAGTAGTCTTGAGTCCCAACTTTTTTTTATGAAGCATGCCATTATCATTGTGCAGATGACATTCTAATAGTCGCAATATACAGCATTTTTGTTTCACAAAATGTAGCATTCAATCATATCATATTTTCAGGAAGTTGTAAAAAAAAACAAATAGCATTTCAAATTGATCCCAAAAAATGGCATATCATTTCCCATTTGGCTGTCCCTATACTCAGCTAGTTTCTGGATCCCATACGTTAACAAACACCGGAAATAATTCAGTTTGGACTTAGAAATTTTAGCTCATACATAGCCATAATATTTATAAATGATTTATCTCCAAGAAAAACTTCCCTTTATGCTTCTTCTTTTGTGGTGACTGCTACGGTTGGTGACGACCTTAAGACTAAAACTGAAAGAGTGCTGGATGGTGCTAAAAAT
>JARFOC010001068.1:9198-27760 GCA_031763485.1 Osmoderma eremita | reverse complement strand
CAGTTCAAGCCCAAACACTAAAATATACAAGAAGTGCAGCATTATATAATTTTTATTTTGGCCCGGGCATCCGTCGCGGATTATGACCAATTTTTTGCGCATATCATGAGTGTAATGAGGTAGTGGAACAACATAGATGTGACTTCATTTCCACCTCCTTCAGCTACAGATTCCATTTACGTGTACATCGTGGCATTGTTGGTAGCTAGTATGTACACCAAATACATAATACCACAGTTATCGTGCGAAAAACACAGGATTAGATGGTATGTGAGGTAATAGTAGATTTTGCACGAAGTCAAAACTTATGCAAGATACCTCCCCCGTTCTTGACTTGGTTTTAAAAGCTCTCTTGGCACTATGAAATGCCTCAGCTTTCCTTAGGTGTCTCTTTCAATAGTAATTGCGGTTATTTGTTCTGGTGTTTCATCTGGATGGTTTAAAGAATGCTGGAAAATATCACACTGAGAACACGTATCGCAGCGTGGATACCCAAATTTTATATTAAATTTGGTTTTAAAAACAGTCCAATACATTTTGTATGGGATATTTATTAAGTACTTCTGAACAAATAGTTGGTGCATGATATTTACACGCAATTCTGAGGGTAAATAACGCTGGTCGGTAGTACGTCTTATAGAATAATGGAATATTTCGGCTATAGTGAGGTTTTTACAGAATCTCATTACAAGAATTTGTAGGTCTACAGTTACACCAACAGATGCCGCGACAAACACAATTTTGTTAAAAATGGACATGTGAGGTTTTTACGAGAAGCTCGTCAATTGTAGAACTGACCGGAAGTCTCCTAAAACCGTACTCATTCTTCTCCCCCCTCGGAGAAAGCGATGTAGTTGAATTATTTGTTTTAATTTTTGGCAGGTCGAGCCCCACACGGGTACCAAGGCGTTACGGCCTTTTTGTAAAGCATACTAAAAAATAATTTACCCCATCAAACACAATACAAATATGCGTATTTCAAATTCCCAAATCCTTCAGCGAATGTAATGCTGGAATTTCGCCTATTTCACCTCCCGTCCCACAGCTATTCTTCGTCCCTCAGTCATCGGCCATTAAAATAAAGTGCCCGCGCGCACGACGCGCTTGCGATTCCTCCCACCACACCCACGCCCAACTTTCAGCCCTTTTAGTTGTCGGGCGCGTCATATCTATCTCCCGGCGTAGCTTCGGCATTCGAAACTTCAAAGGCAAAGACAAAAAGGGAACCCCGGAACGACTCTGCGAGGGGCGCGGGCGATTCCCCGGCGCGCCGCCGCTGGTTCCCCCACCCCCAACCAGCCGAAAAATCGATAAACGGCCCGACGACGCTCTAACATTGCAACCAGCGCCTCGGATGCCGTCAACTTCAACTATTTGACACTCCGTTCCGGGATAGTCCGATCTAGAATGCCGTGAAGAGTAATCCGTAAGCTTGGGGGGATGAAAGGGGAGCGCTTGTTTGGGAGAACATCGCGTATTTACCCAATTCCGTCCCCCGAAAGCTCTGTTTGCACTCACTCGCGAGATATATCCTCTTGCTCCTTCACTTGGGGATGCGCGGAAGGCGCGGGCCACCCGTCACCTCCGGGGGGAGCCGAGGGAAGCGGAGAATTCGAAACGTCGAAATCCGGACGTCTTAGAAAAGGGAAAAAATGCAATCTCCCCTTCTGATTCGCTGAGCGTGTGTGCTTCTGTTGTTTCTCGTGATTTTCGGTTGTTTTCCTACGGATAAGAGGGCGCGAAATAGGGCTGCCTGGGGATTGGAGCATCCGGGGTTGCGCGTCTCCTAAATTGTCGCTTGTTACCGGCTGTTTCTCACAGCAGATGAAGAAGAATTCGATTCAGAATTGGTGTTGTTACGTATTTAGAGGTCTCAGCGCTATGCCGTCTCCCAAACAAAGATGGCTGAGGTATGACTAAGCTAGGGGTGGTAGCTTCTCGTTATACCATTGGGGACACTAACTAGTATTTCTACTTCTTACCACTTTTATATCCAAAGTAAATTTGGCTGGAATAAGACTGGTTGCTCAATACATACAGCCATGTTTAGGAAATATTTTTTTGTTATACCATTGAAAGAACAGTTATGTCCGGACACTACTGGAAAAATCCAAAAATTCGGAAGGTTTCCAAAAGCACTGCTGATGGTTCCTTTTAGAGCCATTCTTCATAATTTAAGCGGAAGTATAAATATAGTTGAGAAATGTTTTGTTGAGATCTACTATAATAGAGTTATTTATAGAAATTCCCTGGTCGTTGATAACCCTTTTTTTGCGCGATTTTTGTGTCTTGTATTCTGCTGTTTGAAGTTTGTATTTTTTCTTAACTACTCCCCAAAAATCTCAGTTATTTTAAGATAATACATTTCCAAGACCTTTTTTTAGCTGCTATAATTGAGTGGTGTGTGCTATTTTGGACATGCTGAAGGTATTCCTTTCTTTCCAGTAGCATAATAAAAATGAATAGCTAGGGCTGAAGAAAAGATGACAAAATACGTAATAAAAATCCTTACAACTGTTCATTTTAACCGCATTCTGGGCACGTATTGACGACGGGGTAACTAAAATACCCTAAACCCAGGATGCCCGTAAAAATAGATAAATTTGCCTGCTATGGACGTTAATTCCGTATGGCAACTGATATGCCCAAAATCTTTCCTTTGTGCATTTGAAGAAAGATTAGTTCCATCTCCACATTATCCTTGGTGTTAAAAGATGAAATTTATTCTTCGTTCGACATTTTCTTATGCACCTTGATATGATTGATATCTTATCAAATACGCTTCGTGTCTTGATATGTCTTCACTCTTTGATTAATTAAATTGTCCCAATATAACAAATATAGCAAACGGTAATTAATATGGGTCTAAAGTAGAAGTATATTTAGGTTCACCATAATATCTTGAAGAAATGTTGCATTGAACTTTGTCTTGGGTGGGTAATACATGTTTCCACTACTAACTTTAGACATTTCAGTTACAAGTCGAGAGTTCCAAACTCGTGTGCTTGAAAATCGTGGAAAATGACATTTATGGTATAAAGAGGTAGCTTGCATTAATCTGTATATAGCAACGTTATGCAGAAATGGTGCCAACATTATCCATCTATCACTCTGAAAATAATAAGCTGCTTTTGTATGAAGTTTCAACTTGATTTTCTAGTAGACGATTTTGTTGAAATAATTCTGAACCACCCCTTTGATTCATGAAAGTCTGTTTTAATCTTGAATAAATCTATTCACCCAAATGGATTAAGTCATCAAAGGAAGTCATCGGAAGTTTTAACAAATCTTACAAATCTCCTGAATGATACACCTGTTCATTCTTTGTTTAAACTCTTATCTGAGTCTTTAACCAAAGAAGTTTCTAACAAAAAAATTCTTCTACGCCATTAAAGTTACTAAACACAACAATTAACGATTGTGACACACATGACAATCAAAACAATGCCACGAAACACTTACTAAGTATCACTTTCTAATCTTAAGTTGTTGGTTAAATACCGCTCATTACAATACCGATTCTGTATGTGTGGGAAGCGTATGGAATATTCATCAGGCAGTAAACACAAGTACTCGATTAGCCGCCAAACTACTTAAGTATGTGTTAAGTACTGTGTGAGTGAACCATAAACAAACCGTTTTCATATTTCACGGATGTTAGACCAGATATTAATGACCTCTTACGCGCTGTGTATTTAAGGAGGTATGTGTTTGGAAATGTAATAGCGTATATGACATAATTTTTAAGCAGATTTAAAGTCAAGCCCCCCAGTTATATATTAGCGTAGCGGGGAGATTTGCAAATATATTTCTACACGCCAATTAAAGGTAATATTACGCAGAAACACAAATGACAATTTCCTTATTGGGAACACGATTATGAAGATTAAAGTAAATATATCCAAACCGTTTTGGAAAGTGCGTTCAGCTCTATAGCCACTAAATTTAACGCTTATAACCGTTCTGTTCTGTGAAATTTCCAATGAAATAAGTTTGATACGTCTAAAACACAAAAAGAGAATAGAATAGAATAGACAGCAAATCAGGGTAATTGACATCATTATTATAAACATCTATAACCCAATTTAAGCGGGAAGTTTCATGGCGAGACGTTAAGAGAGGGTAAATTTAGTAATTTTAGAAAAGAGGAGAAATTTAGAACAAGTGCTATGTCGTTTATAAAAAGTAGAAATAAAATAGGCCCTAAATGGTTGCCTCGTGGCACACCAGACGTAATAAAACTAAGATCAGATACCCTAGGTACATATCCAATAATTAAGACTGAAATGTAGATGAAACATTTTCAATTATCAACATATTTTGTGGCATGCTCGGTAGAAGACTTTACTAAGGTCTGTGTAGATTGAGTCAATGGTGAGCAATTGGTGATAAATTAAGAGGTTACTAATGGTTGATAGTAGTAGGGCTACGAGCGCAATTGCCCCTATAAGAAATACATTGGGCCCAAAAAAAAACTACTTTTTCCGCCCCAACAGATAACCGTTCCATTACAACGGGTGGTTGGTCCAATATCCAGATCATGAAATCCAAGAAGGCGGAAAAAGTAGTTTTTTTGGGCCCAATGTATTTCTTATGGGGAGATTGCGCTCATAGCCCTACTACTGTTGATATGTATTGTGTTGTGAAACTAACTCAAAGAACTATATAGACCAATCATGGATCTATAATCTATATGGATAGGGTATATCTCCTACTGATTGCCTCCAACATTAGAGAGAGAGGTTAAGAAGTGAGATGGAGCTAGTACTGGCAAAAACTCTAAAGTTATACGTGATCCCATACAAACTAGTGGGATTATATACCTGTTCTAGCTGAGTTCTGCTTAGATTTTTATTATTATCTGGTGTTGTGTGCTTGTGTTGAGGTTTGATATTAGTCTTCGAAGCATTTTTGGTAGTTTCTCGTCGTCTAGTAAATTCAGACTAAACTAAAGAAGTAATCATTATTTGTGTTTATCATAAGTGCTAGTTGTTAGTTGTAAAAAATGGTTATTTCATGTTCTGCATATAGATGTAAAAATCGATTTGTGAAAGAGGACAATTTAAAATATCACATGTGTGTTTATTTTATATCTTAAGTAATTTATTCAACGTTAAAAGAATATTAATGTGAATTTTAGATTTCCTTCTGATCTGCAAGGAAGAAAGAAATCGATTATTACAGTAAAAAGGTATAAATTTGAACCCTCAGAATATGTCGTTATTTGTAGCGATTATGAAATAAATGTTCATGGCAATAACGTATTAAGGAAAGGATCAATACCTACACAGTTTAGTTTTCCAAAACATTTTCAAAAATCATCATCGACACCTGGGCGATTAATTGTACATAAAGCAAAAACAGAGGCATCTAGTCTTGGTGTACCTGGAAATGATTTTTTATCCGAATCAAACATAAATAATGAAATATCCCTTGTGCCGGATGCTGAATGCTCTAATAATAAAATCGTAGCGGCTCCTGTACTACGCACAATTCAAAACAATAGTTCAATTGGAAAGAAGCGGTAATAAATATTTAGATTGTCATAATAAAATAGTTTATTGTTGTGTAATTTTAAGCAAAGAACGCAACCGCCTTATTTTGGAGACTTTAGAAAAGAAGATTTGGAAAATCCAGTAAAACGAAGGAAATATTGGATATCATCCGAAAAAGAAGTTAAATCTCTCAATGGAAATGTTAAGTACATGCATGGAGAATGAAATAGAAAATTAAATCTAGATCTAGCCAATAAGAACAGAATCAGCAGAGAATGTGGGCAAGGAACTTATCTCTGGTTATAGATGAGATAGCAATAAAAGAACTTGTTGAATGGTCTGGGAAAGGGCAATTTGACTACGTAAATTATGCTGTTCATTTCAGTGATAATGACTGCTTACCCAAAGCTAAAAATGCTTTCGTTTTTATGCTTAATTCCAATTGGAAGATGGCCATTGGATATTTTCTAGTTGATGGACTATCTGCAGATACAAAAGCAAATTTAGTGAGGGGTTGCTTTACCATGTTATCAGAGAGTAGGGTGGTGATCAAGTCCTTAACATTTGATGGTGCAGCTTCGAATATTGCTATGGCTCCAGCCTGACATGGGCAGATTTAAAAACAGAAATAATACACCCACTTACAAAAGGGAAAATATATATAATTATTGATCGATGCCATATGATAAAGCTCTGTTGAAATACATTAGGGGATTGGGGCTCTATAATGACAACAACAGTAAACTTATCGAATGGAAATACTTCGAATAATTAGTTCATCTACAAGAAGAAAGTGGTTTAAATGCAGCTACAAAAATAAGAACACATCACCTAAAGTAACATCAAGAAAAAATTGGCAGCACAAACTTTTAGTGACAGTGCTGCCGATTCTCTGGACTTTATGAATGAAGATTTAAAATTGCAACAATTTGAAAATAGTGGAGCAACGTCAGCGTTTTGTCGACAATTAAATAATATGTTTGATTATTTTAATATACGAAATCTGCTGTGTGAAACCAGGTTCAAGCGAGCAATATTGGAAAAACACGAAATGATCTTCCATAATTTTGTTAATTATATAGAAAACCCAAAAACTTGCAACGGCGAATTGATTTTGCATTGTAAAAGACGCATAGGATTTTTGGGCTGAATTATCTGTCTTAAAAGCGTTGAAGGCTTGTTTGTTAATCTGATAAAATCAGAGAGAATGAAATTTTTGCCAATATAATGGAACGGTTATCTGTTGGGACAGAACGGCAGGCCGATTAATGGAACGGTTATCTGCTGTAATACAACGGCTATCTGTTGCAGTTGAACGGTTGAGATGTGGCGGAAAAAGTAGTTTTTTTAGGGTCCCATGTATTTCTTATGGGGAAAGTGGTCCAGAAGCCCTGTAGCCCTACTGCTGATGATATCAGTGCTGACCAGAATACTAGTGAGAGCCTGTTTTTGGCGGACAGAAATAAACCTTTTATTGAGAATGTAATTGTTGAAAAAATAACATCTGCAATTACATGTGAAGCTTGTGGTTAGAGCTTAACAGATAGTGAGAGTATGTCGCTCTTATTAAATAAGAAAAATCGGGACAAGTTAGTAAAAGCAAGAAAGGTGTTTCGCTATGCAAAGTTGCTGATTTTGTGTTTAGGCAACGGAAATATATATTCCCAAAATAAAATCGTAATCTTACAAACGTTAAATATTTTGAATTTAACAGATTATTTTAAAGACAACAAATTACTAAAAGGAAAAACTGTAGAATAACGAAATGCGTACAGCCAAAGACGGATTGCAAAGTTTCTACCAAATTTACTCCCTCCACTAAAAGATTTCTTTTTGAAAAGTAATTGGGTTATTGCCGCTGACGCAAAACCACAGATAGCTTTTATAAAATCAACTTGCCGCGCTAAAGGATTATTAACAAATAATTGTTTCACATCTAAAATAGAGTAGAAATCGTCATACCTTATTGCAACTGTTTGACGTGGAATTCCTATTTTCATTTCACTTGTTCGAATCCATTGTTTCTTTCCACAGAAAAATCATACAGGGTCTATCGCAATAGAATACTTTACGGAGTGTCCTTCGAAGCAAACACAGATCTTTATCTTCAAAGATCTAAAGACCAAGTTCTCTGTATGTATTTGCGAAAGCAATTACACAAACTTGCAACGCTACTCGTAATTGTCGCGACAGTAGTATCATTAAGTCATTTTTACAGTCACACTTTCACGAGAATAAAAAAAAAACTGATTTATACCCGCCGCCTATATATCTATAGGTATGAGATAGAGTTATGTCCAATACTCGAATTAAGCAATGATAATTATTTTTTAATTACCACGTGCCCCACATATTATACTCGTTGGAGGCTTAATAATAGTCAGTAGGCCTTGCATACTTGAGCGTAGACCCCCGGGGCGTTGTTAGCTTTGATTCTTTTTAAGGAAGGCGCTAGTCTTGTACGGATCGAACCAAGGAATTGGTCCAGACCCAATGTTACACGTATTGATTTACGAGTCGTGTTCTAATTTTGCTACTGTCTGCTTTCAATTTTTTTTTTCGTTGGTTGCGTTACATTCGGTGCAAATTTTACTTTGAATGACTAAGCAAGACTTTTGTCACTTTAAAATAGTCGCCTTTCATTTTGCTGCCGAATCTTAGAAGCATACAGTAGCGTAAAGACAAAATAAATTGTCAAAATCGTCATCATAGTTGGTAATCTGTCCAGTCGCCATTTTTAGAATCATATGCATATCCGTTTTGCACGAATGTAAATATCAAAGGTTCATTCATCCACTGCAACAAACTTGGTTGAGGTTACTCAATATGCAAGTCGATGTTTAGATAACAGGCAGCAAGTTGACATAGTTTACACCGATTTCGCGAAAGCATTTGACACCATCGATCAAAATATATTGATCTCCAAATTATCTCCTTTTGGATTTTCGGGCTTAATTGTAAATTAATGTCTTCGTACCTGCGAAACAGATCCGCATACATGTGCTACAATAGTTTCTTCTCAGATAGTTTCGTAACTACCTTAGGGGTTCCTCAAGGGTCAAACCTAGGACCGTTATTATTTAATATTTACATTAATGATCTTTTAACATCTATTAAACGCAACGTCCTAGGATACGCAGATGATTTGAAAATATTTCATAACATCACCTCGTCATCCGACTGTAGTGCACTAAAATCTATCAATAGTCAACAACTGGTGTACTGCAATCAAAATCCGTATCAACAAATGTGCTGTAGTAAGCTACACTAGATGGTAATCACCTATCACTTATTCCTACAGCTTGGACCAGATTCATATCGCAAGGCATGTCAAAGTCAGAGACTTGGGAATACAGTTCGATACTCATCTCTAGTTTACAGAATATATTACAGCCTCTCGTAGAAGATTGACTCTTTGTCTTTGCTTGGCAAGGTCGATTTTTTTGTTCTTAGAGCTGGCGCACAACACTCAAACACATTCCTGATTCCCAAAGCGAAAACTAACCCTCTTGTAAAAGCACCATTAACACATATGGCTAGGAACGCTAATAAGCTCTTCGAGGTTCCGTTTGCAATGATTCGCCACTAACTCTATTGTCACAGTGCTCACATGTATAATTTCGTTTTATTTGCTTTTTGTAACAACTTGTTCCTATCTTTTTGCGTGTGTTATTTGTGTATAAATATGGCCTAACTTAATTATTTTATTATATGTTATCCTGTAAATAGATTTTTTTTAATCTGTTGGATAATGAAGTTTATTATTATTCATCAACCGCAGAATGCATGGATGACGTAGCATTAAAACCAAGAAATTTTCTCTTACCTCATATGTTGGGATAAAAAAATGTGCTTCTTTATGGAGACTGAAAACAAGACGTACTTGTCCAAAAGGAAATATTTCGGAAAGGTATCTGGTTCCGTCAATATCTATTCGTACCATATGCAAGGAATATGGAGCAGGAAGAATTTTGACAATAGGAATATTTAATTTTGAAAATGGGAAGACTTAAACCTCCCCATTTTCAAAATCCTTCCTAATCCATTTTTGTGTGTTGCCCTTGATAATCTTAGACTCCTCATTTTGAATACCAGTAGTGAATTTGCTACCATTAGGTATTCATGAAATCAAAAGGAAATCGTTTTCAAATCTTTGTTTCGGACAAGTATTTCTTGTTTCATTTCTTGTTTCTTTTAAGTGCAATAAATCTTCTTTCCCAAATTTTTAATGATACATGTTTTTATATTGCCTTTGGTACTCACACACTCTGTTCAGTTTACTTACAAATAATGATTTTGGTGCGATTAAGTCCAAAAGGCAGATTTAGGAATATACATATCTTATTTGGAAATCCGATATCTTTCTCAAATTTGCCTTTTGGACCAACATTTTTTATCTTCAATCCCCTCAATTGCCTTTTTGGTTTTGATACCTTACCCATGCATACCTTTGAAAATCCATTTTTATATCCCAGTTTTTTTTGGGTTGGTAAGAGCTTTTAGTACTTACAATTTTTTTTTTCAGATTGGAGTTAAGAGTGTGGGAACTAATACCAATACTTTTGAAACGCTTTTTAAAAAAATCTATAGGTGAAAGCTTTTCTGTTTATTTTATTTTCAAAATTAAGTTGAAGACAATTCAAAAAGAAATTGAGTAACGAATATCAATCCTGGATCTTTCTTTTGCAAAGATATAGATCTAAACAAATTTAACTCCAATATTTGCTCTCGTTTGGACTTTATTTAGCCTATACATCTATATTATAGTGCAAAATTTCTTATAAACCTCACTTTAAGATGCAAATTGATCTGCAAATAAATTGAAATTCTCTCAGTTAACAGCAGGCCATTTCATCTTCAATGTAGGGAATGTATGGAAATTTCTTTCTGGGTTATTTTCTTCTGTATTATTTCTTTATGGACTTAGCCTTTGTTTTGCTTACTGTGGATTAGTAACTTCTTTCCACATTTTTTTTTAAATTTACCAATCATTACCAACTTTTTCCAACTACAAAGAATACACCTGAAAGTATACATTTTGCCACATAATATTTTCTGATTTAAATCTATCTTCAACAACCAAATTTTGCAATTCAGAATCAAATATTAGATATAATCTGGTTAATGAGGGTATAAAAACCCCAAACTTTCACCCAAAAGACATAAAAAAAAATCCCCAAATTAAAACTGAAACACATCGACATAAAAATCCAATTTTTCCGCTTACACCCAGTCATCGCACCACGTTTAGTTACCTCCGAACTTTCCACGATCTATTTAGACGGGGATCGTAAACTCTCATTTAGTTCTCCCTTAACAGCACCAGGGGGCGCCGTAAAAATCGGTACGCCAGCCACCAACCGCGGTGCTAAACTAGCTTTTTGCATTAATTCATTTTCGCCGCACAAAAAATACGCATTCGGTTTACCCCCCTCAACCATTTCAAATTCGTACGTCCGGAACGCAATTTTTACGTAAAAACTCCCCGCGTAAACTAGCTTTTAACGATATACGAGGGCCCGTCGATAAGTACTTTAATATTTCGTGTCTCAGACGTGGCGTGTTTCGCTGCGATATACTTTAGAGTCTCGGAGGGGGGTGAGAAAGACTCGTGGGACAGGAAGTTCAAAGGGGTTCAGAGAGGGGATGACTAAGGAGAAATAAGCGTTACAATCCCGAGCAATTGATATCAGCTAAGCGCTGGCGACGAGGGTAGATCGTCCATAAATAAGTCATTTATTACCCTGTAATGTGGCGTGAATCTGTTCATTTTGTCGCGTTGCGTTTGGGAAACGGCGGTGGTGGGGGTTGCTGTGTGTATGTGTGTGTGTGTGTGTGGGTACAACTAGCTGTTATCGTCGCGAAGTATCTGTAGATTGGCAGCGAAGTCGTTTAAATGTGATGGTAGTGGTGTGGCGTCGGGTTATCGCTTGTGGAAATCTGATTACAAAGTGAAATAGTGCGAATAATTGCATTCCAAAGTGTAAAACGTCTTTATTTACGATATTTAGCTTGAATTTAGAGATGGAAGTCATGAAATATCCAACCTATTAACTCCATGTGGTGTTGATGACCTTTATATTGATTTCTCGTCTTCGAGACGTAGATGTTTTCCGAAAATATGCGTCCAAATCACCATGAACTACAGTTTTGGTGATTTGGACCATCAACGATTTTATCTGCTTACTAGAAATTTACGAAAAAAAGGTAGAAAATGTTTTTTCTAAAAGAAATCAAAAACCACCACAATGATAGCTTCCTTTACCTCACCAATGATACCCTTTGCTCGTATACATAATTGAGATTATGGTTTGGAAAAATTATTGGCTTTTTTGCTGTTTCCTTGTCGTGTTCAAGAAACCTCTTTGTACCAGAAAAAATAGCAATATTTCGGCAAAAAATTTGGCGACAACGAGTTGGCCAAAATCCTCAAATATGAATTGGACAAGAATTCTTTTGGTGCGATAATACAAACTTATGGTGTAGAGTTATAAATTCAAGTTATTTTTTTATATTTTTTTTAATTGAGCCCCAAATTTTGAGGAAACTAAAGAGGAAGTGTTAATTGGTCTGCTGACAAGGAGTCTATGTGATGCCATGTTTACGATTAAACATAATGATACTGATGAATTGCTGAATGACTTGCACAAATATGTAGAAATGCACAATAAACCAAACGATTTTTCAAATTTTAACCACCGTGCAAAATATATAATAGGAGTAAAGAGTCCAACAAATAGTATAAAGGTAGGACCGAAAGACATATTGGTCATCTAGCGAGCGAATGGCCCAAAAAAGTGCAATCAAATGAAGTAAAAGTCGCGAATAGCTCGGAAAAATCTGTTTATGTGAAGGATGTCTCAATAGAAGAGGTTAAGCTGAGTGGATTGGTTGATACAGGCAGCGCCATATATTTGATCAAAGAAGCGGTTAGCAAGGAGTGCAATTTGGAAGTGCAGTTGTTTGTGTGAAATTATTTGGATATGGAAATACAACACCATTTGAAAGTATTGAGACAGTAACAGTGAATTTAAAGGCAATGTGATGGAAGAAGTGAAAATGGAGGCAGTGCTTAGATGATAGGTTGCAAAATGTAGACGTTATTACTGGGCCAGCATTCATTGACAAAAGTGATATAAACTTTATAAAATCAAATGAATGCTTAGTTTTTGATTACAATCATAATTTTCCTTTTAAAGACTTAATCGTCGATGATGCTACGAAGAAAATTAGATTAGCAACGGTGGGAGATAAAGTGCTCTAGGCATTATCTGTGAATTCGACGGAAGCGTGGGGACAGGATGAGTCATTACTAGTATCCCTACTTAATTCAAGTTCGGAGAAGATGTTGTGTCCAAAGAACTCATGTGTGGGAACAATTAGTGTTACAAGAGAAGAACGTAAGAAGCATGTCAAGGAACGCGAAGAGAATATCTTAAAAGAAAAAATAACCATAGACCAGACAAGCAGAATATATAAGGACCAAATGAAGAATCGAGAACGCGATTACATTCGACAAGAACTAGCTGATAGAGAATTCCAAGAACAACTTGAACGCAAACACAAAGATGAAGTAGAAACCCAAATAAGACCAAGGTTAGAATTACAAGAAACCTTAGAGTAACAAACCACACGAGCTGAAAGGGTCAAACAAGAGCAGAAAGAAGAATTGTACAAAGCACAACTCCTAATAAAATTGGCTGGAGAGGAACGTTTAGATGAAATGTCTGTTCAAAGAAGACGAATCAAAAGGCTACGGCTGAAGCGAGATGTTGATTTGGGGATATTGTATACAAGCCATGTCTGTACAGAAAAAAATTTAAAGCGTTTCTTCAAAATTTTATTGACAATCTGATTACAAAGTGAAATAGTGCGAATAATTGCATTCCAAAGTATAAAACGTCTTTATTTACGATAGTTAGCTCGAATTTAGAAATGGAAGTCATGAAATATCCAACCTATTAACTCCATGTGGTGTTAATGACCTTTATATTGATTTCTCGTCTTCGAGACGTAGCTGTTTTCCGAAAATATGCGCCCAAATAATCATGAACTACAGTTTTGGTGATTTGGACCATCAACGATTTTATCTGCTTACTAGAAATTCACGAAAAAACGTGGAAAATCTTTTTTCTAAAAGAAATCAAAAACCACCACAATGATAGCTTGTTTTACCTCATCACTGATACCCTTTGCCCGCGACCATAATTGATATTATGGTTTGGTAAAATTACTGGCTTCTTCTGCTGTTTCCTTGTCGTGTTCAAGAAACCCCTTCCTACCAGAAAAATATTGCAATATTTCGGCCAAAAATTTGGCGACAACGAGTTGACCAAAATCCTCAAATATGAATTGGGCAAGAATTTTTTTTGGCGCGATGATACAAACTTATGGTGTAGAGTTATAGATCAAAGTTATTTTTTTATATATTTTTTTTTAAAGTTGGGGATATCGTATAGAAGTCATGTCTGTACAAAAAAAAAATTGAAAGCGTTCCTTCAAAATTCTATTGACAATCTCATTTTCCGTTTCCGTTTCCTTGTCATCTCCAAAGAACATCTTTATACAAAATATTTTCCAAAAAGTTGGTGACACCCAGTTGACCAAAACCAATACGAAGGAAGCATAGCAGATATTGAGCAATTGTACATTTTTGGAAGGATGTTAAAAATTCGTTTGGTAAACCAAAGTTATAAATACTTTGATTTCGGCATATTTGTAGGTAATTGATCTCCAACAAAAGAATGGGAGGGGTCTTCAAAATCCTATTGACGATCTCATTAAATCCATTAAAAGAAAACAGCTGTTCTCCATTTCCTTGTCATCACCAAGAAATACTTTATACAAAATATATTTCAAAATGTTGGTGACCAAGTTGACCAAAACTGATCTAAGGCACGACAAATTATACAGAATACTATTCTTTTTCATATTTTATTTAATTGAGAATTTTTATAATAAAAAACTTCAAAATCTTAATTTAGTTTAAACTTGAAGATCGAAGATTCCGTAGAGTATCACCATTATGCATTAATTACATTTGTTAATACATATTTGGACAACCAACTTTGGTTAAGAGTTTATTTCATTAACCACAAAAAAACTAGAATCGTTCTAATATTTACATATTTACCCCAACTCATCTATAATCAATTTTTTTTTAGGTTTTCTGCGTATTCTACTTTATCAATTTAAAATTATACATATTTGTTCTCCTACCTTTTTCCTCTCCTCCTAGCATGTCGAGAGAATCAAAAGAAAACACCAAAAACATTAGAACTGACATGTACTTTGCATATATTTATGTCCAAAATTACTAATCACAAAGACATCTAATGGGGGGAAGGGCTCCAAAATCACCAACTTCTATGTTTATCATCGACCACCAAAAAAAAAAAAAAACGTTCTACTAGTGTTTTTATTTTTCTAAGGATGTGCAATTTTTTTTGAATTGTTTGTAATGTTTCAAAGGGTTTTGGTAAATTCAAAGTGCTCTTTGATTACATTCCTACAAATATGTATTGAAGGAGGAGGAGTTGTAATGCATCTAGATACTTTCAATAGGGTTTGTTAGAAAAACTACATAATTCTATTAGATAAACTATAGATAATCTACTAGTTGGTCTGTTGTATCTATAGATAAACTTTATGTAGTCTAAAGATTGTAGAGATAACAATTAAATGATATGATTGTAAATAATGCGTAAGTTCGTTAATTTTGAGTATTTTGTCAAGCGCTTCCTTTTATGGTATGACGAGTCTTGTGGTTTTTGACAGTTGACAAATGACTTTGACAGGTAGTTTTCTACATAAGGCATGTCTACTCAATTTGTACGGTCGCATACCCAGTCTACTTGATGTACAGATGTCTATGAGGTATAAAGATGCAGGTATGGTAATATGTACCGCCTCTCTTGTCCGCTTGAGACAACACAGACCTGTTTCCTTACCTACTGTGCTCGCTTATTTCAACTACACACATAAAGATGGGTATCTCATACGTTTTAGGAAGAAGAAAACAGACAGATATTAATGCGGGAACTAATTATAACGAATTAAGAGTTTCGAAATAGGTGAAATTAGTATCAAACTATATACACACTAAAGCTCACCTTGTTCGGTATGGACGGTTATAGCGACAGCGGCCAAGAATGGCAGGATTCGCAATAAGAGGCCCATGACCCGACCTTCCTAGTGTCGACGGGAGGTCGTCCTCTTGCTTCTCGTATCCTCGTCGCAGACGCTGGCTAGTAGAAAAATGTCACGCCTATCGCGGCGGACCTTTTTCCGGTTGTTGAGGCTACTTCATTCTGTAAAAGGAAAGGGAAAAGCGATTATCTTAGTGCTAGTATCTTCGAAAGATGTATCAAATAATAAATGGGAATAATTAAATATTTATAGAATCGATATTTAAAGTAAAATTTAAGTAAATTTAAGTAAAATCAGAATAAGTAAATTGTGCATTTAATATATACATGCTTTATATTTTGGATGTGTCTTAAACCATAGTGTTCGTATCTTCGGATACTGGCGTAAATAACTATTGTAAAAATCGCTGTCTAAATATGTCTAATTTCTGTATAAAGTATTAGTGAATAGCTTCGTCCAATTTCAAACAATAACATTTTGTAAATACAGAAACAACTAAAAGCACACACAATTAAATACAGCGTGCAAAATAGCACGGGGCCTAAATTCAGGCCTAAAGGAACTCCCTACAATATAATTTTTAGTATGACATGTATAGAACCAAATCAGAACTAGTAAATCGTGCAACATTCTTTCCTATAATAGATATATTCTATTTTGGGTGTGCCTTACAACATAGAATTGGTATCTTCGGATACTGACGCAATTTGAAATAACTTTTTTGTTGTTAGAGAAACAACTAAAAGCATACACAATTAAATACAGCATACAAAAATAGTACGGGGCCTAAATTCAAACAAAAAGAAACTATATGCACTGTTGGACGGATTTTAAAGAACAATGTAAGGCTACATTTATTGAGCAGAAGAGTTACAGCTCAAGAGGAAAAGAATGGAAGAGAGAAAACAAAAGAAAGATGAGTCAATCGATAGTTATTATCACGAGAAGATTAAATTGTGGAGTGAAGTGAGCTTCAATTTTGAGGAAACTAAAGAGGAAGTGTTAATTGGTCTGCTGACAAGGAGTCTATGTGATGCCATGTTTAAGATTAAACATAATGATACTGATGAATTGCTGAATGACTTGCACAAATATCTAGAAATGCACAATAAACCAAACGATTTTTCAAATTTTAACCACCGTGCAAAATGTATAATAGGAGTAAAGAGTCCAACAAATAGTATAAAGGTAGAACCGAAAGACATACTGGTCATCTAGTGAGGGAATGGCCCAAAAAAGTGCAATCAAATGAAGTAAAAATCGCGAATAGCTTCGGAAAATCTGTTTATGTGAAGGATGTCTCAATAGAAGAGGTTAAGCTGACTGGATTGGTTGATACAGGCAGCGGCATATATTTGATCAAAGAAGAGGTTACCAAGAAGTGCAATTTGGAAGTGCAGTTGTTTGTGCGAAATTATTTGGATATGGAAATACAATACCGTTTGAAAGTATTGAGACAGCAACAGTGAATTTAAAGACAATGTGATGCAAGAAGAGAAAATGGAGGTAGTGCTTAGATAATAGGTTGCAAAATGTAGACGTGATTACTGGGCGAGCAAGTGACATAAACTTTATAAAATCAAATGAATGCTTAGTTTTTGATTACAATCATAATTTTCCTTTTAAAGACTCAATCGTCGATGATGCTACGAAGAAAATTATATTAGCAACGGTGGGAGATAAAGTGCTCTGGGCATTATCTGTGAATTCGACGGAAGCCTGGGGACAGGATGAGTCATTACTAGTATCCCTACTTAATTCGGAGAAGATGGTGTGTTCCAAGAACTCATGTGTAAGAACAATTAGTGTTACAAGAGAAGAACGTATGAAGCATGTCAAGTAACACGAAGAGAATATCTTAAAAGAAAAATTAACCATAGACCAGACAAGCAGAATATATAAGGACCAAATGAAGAATCGAGAACGCGATTACATTCGACAAGAACTAGCTGATAGAGAATTCCAAGAAGAACTTGAACGCAAACACAAAGATGAAATAGAAACCCAAATAAGACCAAGGTTAGAATTACAAGAAGCCTTAGAGTAACAAATCACACGAGCTGAAACGGTCAAACAAGAGCAGAAAGTAGAAGAATTGTACAAAGAACAACTCCTAATAAGATTTGCAGGAGAAGAACGTTTAGATCAAATGCCTGTTCAGCGAAGACGAATCAAAATGCTACAGTTGAAGCGAGATGTTGAAGAGATGATCCACGAGAGGCGACAGAAGAAAGCTGAAGAGATGCAGGAACGAAAATATTAATTGAAGAATGTAAGATAGAAGCTGAAAGAAAGAGGGCGATAATTGAAGAGGAAAGATTAAGTCGAACACTGGTGCCGGATCACAATGAGCAGAAAGAAAATAATTAATGAAGGGAGAGTTTAGAAGAAGCCGAAATGGATGTCAATACTGGTGTAAACAAGACGTTGAGGAGGACCCCATTCGAAATAAAGAGTAGCTAATTTAACATATGTATAAATAAATTCTTTTTGTGGATGTGATGGCATAATCTCTACAACATAGTGATCAACTGTTGATATTCTCCGATATTGACACAAGTAACTATTGGAAAAATCTCTGTTTAAACATGCCTGATATCTGTGTAAAGTATTAGTGATTAGCTTCGTCTAATTTCAAACAATTTGTAGCTACAGAAACAACTAAAAGCACACTTAACTAGATATAGCATAAAAAATGGTATAGGGCTTAAATTCAGGCCTTAAGGAACTCCCTACAATATCATCTTTAGCACGACATGTATAAAATGTAATCAGAATTAGTAAATGATGTGACGACATAACTTTTATAGCGTTGTACTTTTACATCAAACGCCTATTCACATGTACACTCGTGGCCACATAAAAGTTTCCGACCTAAAATGGAGAACTCCGATATTTTCAACGTTAACAGTGTAGAA
>JARFOC010001066.1:0-10010 GCA_031763485.1 Osmoderma eremita | reverse complement strand
ATTAATTAATACTTGTGCGGGAGGAGTAATCCGAACAGTGTGTTTATCGTGCTGCCCACAGTCCTTGCTATCTTTACCGAATAGAAGGTAAATCAAATTTTAAACAAAAATATATTACGATTTACCGTGCAATGAACCAGATATCTCTTCCTTTGAAGGAACATATCTCTTCCCGAAATCATATAAACTCTCTCCTTGTAAGTTTGCTATAATATCCATCTTGGTTTGCTCATGGACTTCATTATCAAAGAGTGATAAAACGGCTATTTCCTCAGATAAATACCACAAGTGTTGGCGGAACTTGCTCAGTGCTGCAGAACGAAGATAAATATTTGATCGTGGATAATATAAATAAAATATGGCAATATTTTTTAATGATTAAAAACGAACCAATGTATATTTTAATTAATTGTTTGGGATGTGAAATTTCTTTAAACGTACTTTGCTATCACTTATTCATTTCACATTATCTATTTGGTGACTACAATTGACATATTTTACGACACCCGTAACAAGTAGTACCTACCGTAAAATCTGTACTCCAACGCCACATATCTTCATTACACTCGGCGAGCAACTAACATTTAAGACAAATTTAGAAAGTGTAACCATACATAGACAGTTTGATACCAAAATGCAGTAAAACGAAGGTATACACTTTGGATACATTACAATAAAGGTGGAAAATAGTTAGTCGCAGCCTTGATTCGAATGTTCGATATATACCCAGTGGCGGATCGTCGGGGGTGGCAGGATAGACACTGCCCACCCAAATACATTTAAGGAAAATAAAAATTTTGAGACGTCATTTAAATTTAATTTATTTTTAGTAGTGATAATAATAATAATAAATGTCTGCTGCCCACCCATTAAACATACTCCTGAGCCGCCGCTGTGTATAGACCTACCATTTTTTTAAAAATTACATACACTTGAACGATATAAATTTTATATTGCAATGTTTAAATAATAATAAATAATTTCTAATGAATACACTGTTGGAATTACTCCTCCCGCACAAAGTATTAATTAATTCGGGGCGACACGTGTTTCGAGATATTGGACAGACAAAGAGGTCTATCGAAACTAGGCGTAGCGGAACATATGGTATGTACAAACCGGACATAATATGAATATAGATAATTTAAAAGTAATGAAATCGGTAACATCGACGCGCGAGCTATATGCTTATGAATCCATTTATATTAGAAAGAATAAAAACCGTCCTAATCGGGAAGAAGCGCCCTTGTCATTTTCCGTACTAATGGACTTATTGAATTAATAAAGGCATACACTTGAGAACACTCGGGTGCGTGGTCTTTCACATAATTTTGCGTCCTACGGTGTGGGAGAAGGTTGTACATATGTTAAGAATAGATAGAGGGAATGAAGGGAGAAGAAAAAGGAGTGCATGTTCCCAGTTTTAGTTATTTTCGCGCTCATTCGGTTATTCGACTTGATAATGGGAATCCAGGTATTCCCGAAACACGTGTCGTCCCGAATTAATTAATACTTTGTGCGGAAGGAGCAATCCGAACAGTGTGTTTATTGTGCTGCCTCACAGTCCTGGCAATCTTTATTAATCCTTACCAATTTCTAATGAATTTTAAATATAATAATAATAAATTTAATAGTTTTGGATTGTTTTTATTTATGTCAAGTTGACACAAGGCGGGCAATTTCCGAATGACAATTAACTGACACTTGCTAATTTACATTGTAATGACTTAATCAAAAATTGTAACCTATTTAAATAATATCGAAAACATTAAAGATGTGTTTGAAAATATGATATAGCAATGTTACTATAACAATATTACGAACGTGTAATTTAGCGAATGAATAAATTTACTAAATACCTTATCAAATATAACCTGTTTATGCATGTTAGATGTGTACCACCCACTTCTGTACTCTGCACCCCCGTCACTGGTTGTGCTCCTTCCAAATCATCGTCCACCTTTTTTTCTAATCACGCCTTCTTTAGCGCTCGCTTTCTTAATTTCATTCTCAGACTTAACTTTTCTGACTTTTTAGACGTTTCAATTTCTTTATTTTTTTTAATCCGTTGCTGCAGTTACCAATTCCTGTCATCATTACCACGGCAATGTATTATTACTGTACTGTACTGCGACATAATTGCGTTGTTGAATGGTATACAAACTATACTGCGGCATACGAGCTTCCTGAGCGCCCTCAAGACTCTATGGTGGCAACTTGAGGTCGGTGAATTCCACTGGCGCGGCGTTCTTCGTCTGTTGGACTTACAATGTGGTGTGTGAAACTTCTTCAAAACCCTTCTGTTGTGTGGTGTTGGGTGATGTGTAATTGTTTATGTTAATTTACAAGTTATAGGAACAATAAAGTATTTTTTGATTTAGTAACATTTTTTATGCTCATTACTTGTCGCTGGCTGGACTCATAGAGACCATCTTTACCGGTTGAGCCATGGATATTAATGGAATCTCTAATATTAATTAGATTCAAATATCAATCGTATAGATGGCAGTCCTGCGCGTATTCAATTAACCCTGATTATAAACAATTTTATGGTAACGACAACGTCTCTGGCACACGAACCTAATATGATAACGATGAGTTTTCAAATAAGATGCTGTATAATATCATGGCATATATCTATTGATTTTCCACCACACACGTTGAATTGGAACGAAAGCAATTCACTTCAGTTTACAAGATAAATAAATGAATCAAAAAGAAAACATATATAGGCTGGACCACTTATAAGGTGATACATGCAAAAGTCATTGGGTTTTGTTTTAAATTAGTATGACACCCAATTTTAACGCAAAATTTCGTTGATCGTTATTGATGTTTTAGTCAAATATTGAACACAGATATTACATTAACTTCTGGAAACGTATCCATAGGCGTTTTTTTGAAGATCAACTGTATTCGTATCCGTATTTAATGAGATTGGTCGTCTGACGTCATTATTTCGTCATTCTTAGAGCGGAAAATTAATTTTGGTTGAATCGGGTTAAAAACTTAAACAGCTGATCCAGAAACATTCGTATCAAATATCGGTTTATGTATCGTGCTGGGTGATCGCGTTTAGATATTAGCTCTGTTCCAACACGCAGTTTGCTAACAGTTTGTGATCCACGTGAATCAATCAGAATACATGGTGATGACAAGGTTCAATCCATTACGAACCGCCAGTAAACCGCGTGTTGAAACAGAGCTATTAATTTTAGCGATTATAACCGGAATGTTTTCATTTTAATATTTGAAAATGGACATAGAATGCTTTTTGTTTTTACATTTTAAAATTGAAAATAATGATCAAAGTGTATTAGGGGCTAAAAAAGAAGATTTCTGCCAATAGCCGGCACGTACGTTCAAAAAATGAAGTATATAAAAAATATATTTAAAAAATATATAAATATACCTCTGAGATCACACAACACGTCTGATTGTATAGCTTCAGGTATTCCTCACGTACAGACGGCTGTTTCGAACTCGCATAGTTCTCATCAGTGCACGTCGGAGGATGCCTGGTTGCTCGTTCAATATTCCGTATCGTAAACCAAATGTTAGCACGTCTTTAAGGAAGAACCAGAGACATCTAACGCCTAGCCGCGGATTCATGGAACAATCCCAAAAAGCGGTAACTAAGTTACTAGTCAGCTGAGATCCGTGTTAGCGTGAGATCTTATCGGCGTCGAATGACTAAATAAATCAAAGAAAGAAGATTTCTGCCTGAGCGTTAGATGTCTCTGGTTTTTCCTTAAAGACATGTGCTAACGTTTGGTTTACCATACGGAATATTGAACGAGCGACCAGGCATCCTGCGACGTGCACTGATGAGGACTATGTGAGTCCGAAACAGCTGTCTGTACGTGAGTAATACCTGAAGCTATACAATCAGACGTGTTGTGTGATCTCAGAGGTATATTTATATATTTTTTTAAAATAAATGCAGAAAAACGATTTCTAGTTACTAGAGATGGGCAGTTCAGTTCATTTTACAGATACTAGTTCATCTTACCGAACTGCATCTTTGAGTAAGTTCGCAGTTCACTTAGTTCACTTCAGATTGCGATCGACTGACCGACATTTTTTGAATTGCCTATTATTTATTATATGGTATTACTTTTATTTATTTGATATTTTTCTGTAGAATCAATATTTATATAAGAGTAAATTAAATGTATTGCTTATGGAATTTATAGATTATTAGTTTTTATTTCATACACACCTAATTCAGTAACTTTCAATCTATAATATGGTGACACAGGTATAAGAGTTCTTCGTACGTATTACGATATATTCATTATAACATCATTTAAATACGCCCTGCATAAATTGTACCTGTCCATATGTATGTAGGTACATATATGTAATTTATTTTACAGATAATATAGTTAAATATATGGTAATAGATATATAACGAACAATTTTTTTATAAAATTTAAATATGCGTTGTTATAATGGTAGTAATGAACGATGAACTGCGAACTACTAAAAATAATTTTACTGATGTAGTTCATTGGAGTCTTTGCAAAGATACGTGTCTTTGAACTAGGTCGTTCGCGAACTACCCATCTCTACTAATTACTATTTGGTGACCGGGAAAGCGTGAAACGATATCAGCCACAGCCTACATTATATTTCTACAGTAGGTACATAAAATTACGAATCGCATTTTAAGTCACGTATCATTAATAAGGTACAAGAATCACAAGATCATTTGGCCAACGTTTAAAACAGTTAAAAAATATAGAGATGTTAAAAACTTTCAATTCACCTTACTTTTCTATTAACAAAATTTAAAATTTTCCGGGACTTCACTCAAATACCTTGAACTGAAAATACAAACCAAACAAATCTACCGGTTCAAAACAAAATTTGTAATTGTATTCAATATATTTAGTTCGTGACGTCACCGTTGCTACGCGAAAAGGAGCCGGTTGCAAATGTTTTGCAGCGGGTTGAAGGCACTGTAATGCGAAAAAACGCCCCATGGCTTATAATTGCAAATTACGTCGATACGAATTTTAAATATTTTCTTTGTTTTTGCGATATTTAGGCGTATCACTTTAAGTGGTCACCTTAAGTGTTTGTACTGCTTTTCCTAATCAGATTTAAAGGGAAATACATGCCATATATGTATATGTATATAAATGCGCCAGAAGTAAAATGTTTTATGGTAAGCTGAATCAAGTATTTGATACAGTAAAAAATGTTGTTACTTCACTGATAAGAATACGTACGTACTTACATATGACATATGTACATACTATACGTTATCACGGACGCAATACAGCCTCACATTCGAGTACAATACGTTTAATTATATTTGCGGAACAATATGGTATTGCCAGAAACGATATTTGTGTATGTGTGTATATGGCACAGGTTTCTCTATTCATATAGAATGTATAATATGTTTTATCTCATGGTAACACTCATTCCAGGTATAGAACTCTCGTCTATATGCACACGATAAGGTTAGGATAACTAATACGAACTCACATTTTTAAATTCATCCATGGATCATGGATATTATTTGAATTGTTTTTAAACACATCCTAATCCATCGAATGGAATATCGGTGAAATCCATCGAACTTTTTCTGTTTCCGTATTTCCATTCGATGGATCATCGGAACCATCGGACTTACGTACCGATGAAGGTTGAGGTTATGTTTCTTTATTTGTTTACTACTAATGTTTATGATAGAGTATTTTAGCGTACAAATTATTTACCAACGACTTATCTTCATCCGAAGATTGTCAGGGTTCAGATGCGGATATTGTATTTATACAAAATGCCTTAATACATAGTATATCCGGAATTCCAGACATACAAATTGATTTAATAAAATCGGTACGTATGTTTCGAGAGCATGTAGACTCCCATTGTTATCCAAGTCTCGATTTGGATCATAAACGTGAAAGTAATTGAAGACACCGGTGCAGAACGGGGCAGCTCCATTTTAACAATTTTTCCAGGAGAAGCAAAAAACTGTTTTACTACGAATTCTTTTAATTTATATGTTTTATTCATGTGTAGGGTTAAACTCTACACACTCTCTCTTAATACATAATATACTCACAAAATACGCTCTTTGGGAATTTAATTCCACAACAATATCAAAAAGAAAACATTGGAGCTGCCTCCTTTTTGCATGGAACAGTAAAAGAAAATGCCAAACACAAATTTCAATGCGCTTTATTAACAAAAATGTTATCAAAAGTAATAATTAAATACAAACTAATCATCTGTAAAGCTATCTTCTTCTGGCTGAGTAGGTGCTTCTCTTTGACGCTTCAGCCAATCATAAAACCACATACAGTCAGAAGGCACATATTTTGTGGCAAGTTCTTTCACATGTAGGTATTTTGGCCGCTTAAGTGGTAACGGTCCAGAGTAGAGGAGTAATGTAGAAGGAGGTAACGTCAACGTTACGCCATATTTCTGCTGCATTCCACGCCTTTTGCTGTGACACGATAAGGAGATATACCAAATTTTTGTTTTCTTTGGTTTGACGTGCACTTTTTGAAAGTCCCGTTAAAATAACCACTAAAGTTCAAAACCATTTCTTAGGAAACTGGAACCACTATACATTTGCGGCGTGTATTTTTTACCAGTAAAAAACGATCCTTTCCTGTTTCCTTTTCTCCTTTTCGATCAATCCGAAGCTCCGATCACAAGGCAGGAAACTATGTACTGGTTCTGGATATCTATGTACAATTTTGGCAGATCTGTTGGTATTTCCATGTGTGTAAAGGTACTGAGCCAAGACTTGGTTTTTATTTTGTGAGCCCCAGTTATCGGAATATAGGTACAACTTTGTTACTCTTCATGCTACAAAATTTTCAAGAAAACAATGTAAAAGGCTTACTACATCATTAGCTCCTTTCTTGGCAATGGTTTCATCGTACATGAAAAAGTACGATTTTCCAGAACTGGCTGCAAGGACACAAAAGTTGTATTCCCACAGTTGCCATTAAAAAAAAAACATCTCCACTAGCTACATGCGGGAAAGGCATATTTTGTTGAAAATCAAAAGCTAACAGCTCTATCTGATCTTTGTTCTCCGAAATTTCTGGAATATCTTTTTTCATTTTTGTGTAAGAATATTTTGCTTTCTTCTCATGCACTTGCTCTTCAGTTATTAGATTCCTCTTTACTTCTTCATTCGTTTCCGCTGATATGTCCAGTCTGTCGCAAATCTGGCAAGTGTCCGGCCGTGGCTTTCCAAATGAGTAGTTATAATTTGAAATAAAGTGCCGACAGAAATAGTCGTATGTAACTTTAGGCTTTACTTTTTTTATCGTTCTGGATGGCAATGTATATATCGGGTTCGTACTTTTAAAGATAAAGCCTATGCATTTTTTGCATATTTAGTTCGAGTGACAAATAAAACTTATTTTCATTTTTAGTGCGGCTATAGTGTGACGATCTTTTTTGAAATGACTGTATATGCGAATCAATTTGATATATATGTCCTCAGACATCATGTTAGGGCGATTGGTGTGTTTCTCACACATATCTTTGGGTGCCGGAGTGTTAATTTTCAAGTGCTTGATAATAAGTTCCACTCGTTTCTTACTAACGCCATATAATGAACAAAAAGCATTTCTGCAAACTCTGTTTACATTTGTCCAAATTTTTATAGTATATTCACAGAAACAAGAACGTTTTTGTCCTCCTCCCAATTTAGGTCTAGTTCTGGCAACCTGCTTTATAACTATTTGTCCTCCTAGCAATATGCCCTGTCTCTCATTGTTAGCAATATTATTAAAGATTGTCAAAATATCTTGCTTAGCAGTGTCGTTTATTTTTTTGAAACATTTGAATTTACAGTTACAGTTTTTGCTAGTTTTCCTTTCACCTATCACACATTTGTTTTTGTTTTTAAAACCGATTTAAGATTTCCCTTCGGCTTTCCTTTTCTTATAAATATTTCTAATCCACTTACTTTCTTCTCTTACTCGTTTCTTGGCAACTTGTTTTTTCACAACTGTTTGCTTCTGCGCGCCGTCATCAATTTCAGAATCACTTTGGATCAGCGGTGAAATTTCAGCACTTGAATTAAACACAGAAAAGCGTCTAACACTAGGTCCAGGGACATCAGGAGAAAAATCAGGATCTCTGTCCGGTTTGGTAAATTGTTTGCATGGACTATTGCTGGCCAACAGAAGCTATATTATTCGACAAACTTTAAATTTCACAAAATGTATGAATAACAACGTGAACTGAAGGCTTTAATATCCTACTAAACGTCATGGTGACGTCTTCTACATTGCACATGTTGCATCCAAGCGGCTAAAGTATGAGCTATACATTCCGTGCAGAAACGAAGCAGCTCTGGAGCTGTCCCCTTTTTGCACCGAATATAATAAAGAGGCATTTATATATTCATTATATTTCCTTACGAGTAAATTTGAATTGTAATTTTGAATTACCTTATAGCGATTAAAAACGAAAAATCATAAATATATGTAGCTGCCTCCTTTTTGCACCGGTGTCTTCAATTGCAAATCTATATCAAAAATCAGTGACGTCAAGCGAATACATTGGTAAATCCATCCGTAGAATTTAAGAATGTACCTATACAGAATTATTTTTGAGGTTAGAACGCGTTTTAAGAGTGAACACTGTCAATTTCATTTTAAATGTTGTTTCCACATTTGCTTTTGTGTCATTTCTAAGTAATTCTAGGATTATTTGACAAGGTAATCCCGCATTTTGAGGATCCGGCCCAAATACTCACAACGCATACCCTTTATATCGGGCAAATCAAAACGTATACCTTATACGGTTCTTTCAAAGGCATCTGTATAGTATATTCTATATGTATTACAAGGAGCAGTTTGTTGTGTATATTTTTTGCAACGATTCCCTATTGAACTGTATTAAATTAACGAAAAAAAACTATATTTTATTATTCCTTTACCATCCATGCTTATATTATATTTCGTTTAGACGGATAGATTTTTAATCGTAGCCTGGCTTCCGTAACATGTGTTCTTTACACAGTACGAGTACACACACAGCCCTGATTCATTCAGGATTATGTGGCTCGTATCTAAGCAAATATTTATAGAATTTGAACTCGACAGTCGAACTGGTTGGAATATACGCGCATGCATGCATACAACCTTAGCCAAAAGTATAATAATATTACTCAATGTACACTACCGTCCATATTACTTCGGACAACCAGTAACATTTAGTAAACTCTTCAATAAAGTAATATAATTGCATTTAGATATAAATAACATATCCATATTCGGTCCGTTTTGACGTTTTTAACCAATCGTAGGCAAATACTTAAAAGAATATCCATTAGACCATCTTTAAATAATTATATTTTATGATCCATTGTGGTAATTCCCAGAATAAACGGTACCATCATAAAAAGGATTATTTTTGGGCGGTATTGCAAGCAATAAGCTTAGAAAATTTACCTGCCCCCACCCCAAAGAGTTTTGTGTATCGATCAATGTTTTAGTTTCGAAATAAACTTGCTTGAGAGTGGATCAGTGATAACAGCGTATTTTTTTCGTGTGAACTGCATTAAAAGTTATTAAAATGCCGAGAGGAAAGTTAGAAAAACAGAATGTTGCGGGAATCTATTGTGCCATCTGCCAAACAAGGAAGAAGTTCTGTGCTTGTTTGGAGTTGTTTATCCTACGCCGGCACAAGAGACTTGAAGCGAATCGAAGGTATTTTGCGGAAAGAGTTATTTAGAAATATTGCAAGAAAATGCAATACCATCCAGACTACGTTTAATCGGCGAAAATTTTGTATTCATGCAGCACAACGACCCCAAACACTCAGAAGTGATATGTAAGAATTTCTTAAATGGCGAACAAGACAATAATACCTTACATATAATGACAATGACAAGCTCCGACCTAAACCCCATCGAGCTGTTATGGCATGAATTGGACAGTGGGGTCCGAAAAGTGTGTCCTACCTCAACAACTCACTTGTGGAGCATATTACAAGAGGAATGGAATAATATGCCGAAT
>JARFOC010001058.1:5933-27017 GCA_031763485.1 Osmoderma eremita | reverse complement strand
TAGATAACAATTCGAGTGCCCCGAAGCGGAATAAGATATCTCTTTTCGTTTTCGAGATATTCGAGGTTAAAGTTTTTACTATAAAAGTTGTAGATAGAGCGATTTCTTATATACCAAAATTTGCGCGTTTTCACGAGCATTCCAATGCCGCGAAGAAAATTAAGATATCTCTTTCCGTTCTCGAGATATCGGCGATTTTCCGTGGCGACTCTAAAATTGCATCTGCGGCACGTCTGTTTGGTAGCATTGGAAGCGCATTTCGACGAAGAATCGACTGGTGAAAACCAAATTGCTGTAGCTCTAACCGTTTCCGAGATAGTAGCCAGAATGTGTGAAGAAAATAGTCAATTTTCCACGTTTTTACAATAAAATCGCATTTTTCAAAGCCAAAAGTAAAGATAACCCATGTATTATACACCAAAATTCGCGTCTTTTCACGACGAATCGAACATTCGGCGTAACATTCGCCGTTCCAGCTCTAACCGTTCTCGAGTTATTCGCGATCAAAGAAAAAGTCAACGGAATCGAATTTTTCCGACACCACGAGACGCGTCTTTAGTTAGGTATACTAGCACCCACTAGCTTCTGCCGCTGGAATTGCGCGTCATTGCCCATCTATATATACTAATATAATATTTATGGTCTGAAACCTTGGAAGATGTGCAAGCCACTAGCCTGAATATGATGCCCAAATGTTAATCGATCATCAAAGACTACTTATCAACAACATCGGTCCCTATTTTCCCATCAGGAGTGTAAGTCGATTACGTTTGCATGCAAAATGAAACAATATTTACTGATATTTAGTTTAAGCGTGTTATCGAAGCAATTATCAATACACAACCATAATAACGTGTCTCTGGTTCAATTCTCCCTCATGTTCCTGGTTATTTATAACAGAAAATAGTTTAATATCATCAGCATACGCTAAAGATATATATGCTGGCGAGGTCATTAATCAAGTCACTAAGGTAAATTATCAAGCTGCAAGGTAGACCTCGAGGCACGCCAAATGTTGAGCAAAATTCATCTAGTTATAAAATTAATTCGACAAATATGGCCAGATGAGATCTACGGAAGCTTTAGATAGTCCTCTAGATAATAAAATAATTATAGATCATCAAAATACATATTATAATAACTTTTGACAATAAATCTTCATCAAAGATCTACGATAGTGTAATACGCAGGCATTAGAATAGTTCTGCAACCTATAGTATTTCATGTGCATTTTGTTTTACCCCCAATCAACAACAATTGACGAGTCGGCCGGAGTGAGCGATGATCAGGTAATTCTCGACGGTAATTATTAAGGTAAACTGATTTTTAAAATACGGCCACCTTAAATTAAGCTATCGCTCGTCTTGTGAGACCCGCCTCGCGTGTATATGTGTATAAAAAAAGAAGAAACTGACGTTTTGTAGCTGGCATCTTGTTTACCTAATGTAATTGCTTAGACCGTTCAGTTAGTTATGTCGGCTAAAACGTCCGGCCGCGGGTTCTCTATATTTAATGACGAAATTTATCATATTTAGGCATTAGTTGAAGAAACATATCCTACATTCATTTGTATTGAAATTCTCGCGCTTACAGCTACGGTCAAAAGAATGGAGCCACACATTTTAGAGTTTGGATTTTTGATAAAATTCTACAATGATGGATTATTTCGGACGAGTTATTTATCCATTTATTGTTTATTACTTGCAATACACATTAAAGTTTAGTCTTTTTTACGATATGATACACGAGCGAGGTATGACCCGTCTATTTTATAAGTTAGAAATTAAAAAAAAAAAACGTCTTCGTATTTTTTCCACAGCTAACTTTTAATAGACATAGTGTGGAAACCATATCAGACAACCACACTTAAGTCGACTTCTTACCAGAGCATAATACAAGGTTTTCAATGTGTGTGGGTCTTCGAAATTTAGACGGCATCTGATAAGGATTTCCAAGGTACGTCGATGCAGTTAATGCCATGCAATTAATGTGGTCAGCAAAAGAAAGATGTGTGCATCGAATAGAACTCACAAATCCTTTGCTTACAATCCCTCAAAATCCGTTCTGATAGTAGAGAATAGTCATGAAGCATTATGACGTTTCGTCTAGGAATCTACTATACATTTCTTGGTGTTTAGAGAAATTCTATTGCATTCACACCAGGTTCCAATAATATTTAAGTTATTTTGCGAAATTCTGCAATCACCATTCGTCTCAATTGCGCGATAAATCATAAATCATCCGCGTATGCTAGAAAGAAAGTTACGGTTTCAGCTGCTTAGGAGATCATTAGAATATATATATATATATATATATAATAGCGGTCCTAAGTTAGACCGTTGAGACACCCCTGACGATAAGTGAAAGGGTCTTCAAGAGTATCCATTGTAGAAAACATAGCCTTCACTTTGGGATAAGTAAGAGCAAGTTAGACACAGGAAGGATGAACACATACCAATACTATACTTCTCTAGCGGTATACGATGATCAACATTATCAAAAACCTTGCTGACATCAGTATAAAGCACATCCACTTGCCCTTGGTGATCTAAGTGCAATGCAAGGTAATGAGTCACGCAGCCTAAATTGATTATGGTTGATCTACCGGCCATAAGACGATGCTGATCCGTAGATATCGTTGAATTAACATTACGTAGTATTCTAGTATACAATATGTGCTGAAAAATATTTTCGCAAAATTGCAAATAATGGTAATTAGGGCTGTAGTTGCCAATATCTCTCTGCTTGCCTTTTCAAAAAATGGGTACAACTTTACTCACTCCCCAGGAGATTCTAAATCTTATAGGTTTCATAATCTTAGGAATTCGCACAGGTATTATTTTGAAATATGCGATTAGCTTTAGAAAAGAACAGCATTTACCTATTCAGCCATGTATCACACACACAATCATTTTTAGACTTGGAACAATCCAACTCATCATCCAAAATCTTCTTTTTACAATCTATCTTTTCCTGTTTCTTGCATTCTTTTCTATTCCTCATCAAAGGCCTCTTTATATTATTTACTTTTAGACAGGAGATTAAAGGATATATCCGATAGATTTTGGTAAAACAAAGGACAAATTCCAAGCAGCTTTTAAACTTCTCTTGTCCTTAGCATTGTATGATTCCAAATATTGCTCCCCAATTGAAATATGTAAATTCTGGACATTCCCATAGGACGTATTGTCGCGGTCAAGTCTTCTTTTCTATTTTCTCACATCATCATTATTCGTATCAAATGCTGAAAAAGTTCTTGAAGCCTTGGTAACTGTTGGTTGGTCGTCCGTTTTCCTTAATTTTATGAGAACTTGCAAATCTGCAAAATGGAGTCACTCGTGTATATTTCTTACAACGGCTTTTTTGTATAGATATCAAACGACATCAAGGGTTCCACCAGGTACTAACCATGATCCCCTACTGTTTTTATTTATATTCTATTGTATAATTTAAATTAGAAGCTTTAATTGCTCGCTTAGTGATTTGATCCAGCTTGATCTATAAAGGATCTACCCTCGATGAACTATGCTCGATCCCTTAATGCCAAGAAAAGAACAAATTTATTAATTTAGGATTCGCAAATAAGCATTGTCTTTATTTGGTGCTAACAAAACAATTAAAAATTGGAAAAAAGATTGTGAAGATTGGAGAATCTTCCTTCTGATGAAAACTACTGAGTGATCACTCTTAACTGCCTGGGTTGGTATCAAAGGGGTCCCTGGATTGGTTATAAACTAGTTCATATTTACTTTCGTCGATTGTCTACACCCTCTGTGTTACATGTAATGGCACCATTTGTCGATCATGTTTACCACTGTTATTATTATTGCTTCGTTGGTGTAATTCAGTAAATATGAATTAATTTATAACCAATCCAGGGACCTTTCTTGATACCATCGCAGACTCCGTAATTGAAGGCACACAGAATGATTTACGTCCTGTTACGGTGCACCAGTTAATTTTGACTATGTCTGTATACCCGCAAGAACTAAGTCTTCTACATCCTCTAATACCATCTACAAATATATTAATTAGCTCTGGAGTCATTTTAATAATTTATTAGACAACTATTCCACTAGCTAGCAGGTTCTATGGAGTCGGTAGTACTAAAAAAATATGTACATACAGATTTCTTTTTTTTTTCTTTCTGTCTATTATTTCTGTCGTATCTGTTACGGTATTTTCGAAAATTTCTCATTAATATCAAAGGAAAAAGATCCTTCGTATGCTGTTTTCTTAATTATTACTTGGAACGTTTAAAAGAAAGTGTATTTGAATAAATTCTAGGCTGCGGAAGATGAACCAATATTTAATTTATTTCCTGTAGATCAACTTATTTATCTATCTTGCAAGTTAGATCGTTTATATTACACATTGTGCTGGTTAAACATAAAATTCTATTATTTACGGCTCCCTCCTTACGTTGGAAATTTAAAATTTTTGTACACAAACAGACGAAGATATCCGAACACTTCGAAAAGGGTGGAAATATGACATTTTTATCAATAATTACACCTAAGTATTTCATATAATCTACTCTTTCTAAGTTGCTGCTATCAATTTTTACGCAAATATTACTAAAATGAATGTTGCTAACTTTATATGTTTTTATACAATACAGACAATTTTCCATTAATGATTTTTACCATGTCATTTAGGTGTGTCCGCTAAGATAAATAATTGTATCATGGCCATACATACACATTTCAGATTTGTTAATTATTTTATCCATATTATTAATGCAAAATTTAATAGCAATGGCCCTAAGACTGTTCCTTGTGGTACACCGTAGTTCGTTACAATACTGTCCGTTTCGACACAACTAAATTTTACTTTTTGTTTTCTATTAATCATGTACAATTGAAACGAGTCCATCGCATTTCCACTAAAACAAATTCTACCCCCAGTTTTTTCCAACAATATCGATTAAAAGTTTCAAACGGTCTTCTAAAATCTATAAACAGAGATAGTACCATCTTTTCCCCGAGTCAATTACCACATATATTTGCTATAATTGTTTCACAAGAGTGTCCCTTCCTGATACCCAATTGAGAGTGATCGAAAAAACAAAAATCTGTCTTGTTACTTTGATATTTATACAACTTCAAATTTTGACAATATTTCGACTTCAGCTAGGACGAATGCATCTTCGGAGTCTTATTTTGACGAATACAGGACGCCTGTATAATTTGGCTACATGTTTTAGGTACAACCTCCCCTGTATATTACGCTTCCCAAATATCAAAAATTGTATTATTTGTGGCTTTCATATTTTAAAAAATAAACTTCTTTAGTAACATAAATCTAGGGATTTTAAATTTTTGTATATAAGTGGACAAAAATAATGCAAGAAGTAACACAATATAATTTTGTCATATTTCGTATTGCATTTCAAATTATTAATTATTATAAAAAAATTCAGCAAAAATAAAATAAAAGCAAAAATATTAATTATTTTTATGGATAACAAAGTATTCAAATACAACACCCCACGTGACTGCAGCAGGTACACAAACATATAAAATAAAATTATTCGATCCCCCTAGTCGATGCTACAGTTTTATTACTGCATCATTCCGTTTTTATTATCGCCCGTAAATTTTGTGCCCTCATACAGATCCTTGCACCAGAGGAAGATAAGCATTTCACCTCTTTTTACGAGGTATCTACGTCTTAATTTTCAAGTAGGGATCATAAAAAAATATATATTTTTATTGCTGTATTTCCACATAAAAGTAAACGAAATATTATTAAAAATAATTCGGGTGAATTAACTTGATTTCTTCGGTATTATTTTTTTCTCACTATTTATTCGGGTGCCCCCCATTAATAGCGAGGACAGGGCAGCGGTACGACCCAATGGGGGTCGCCTTGTTTCCAAACTGCGTCTAAATCTGCCGTATAGATAAACTTCGTTTGTTATAGAAAGGTAAAGATCCAACATAAGAGATAAGGGGGCGAGATATGACACAAAAAAATTGATATATTGGACAAGTATGGATAATTCTTTGTGGACCTCTGTCTCTGTCTAGCGTCTGTCTGTTGGTTGTGGTGGTACTCTTGATGTCGTAGTCGTAAAGCTCAAGCATCATTGTTTAGGAATTTTCTATTTATGGATTTTTTGTATGTATAGTGCTGATTAAAAGTTTCGGTACAATGAGGTCGTTCCTTAGTGTACCCAAAAATTTAGAGATGACATTTTTCTTTTTTTTTATTTATTGTTAATTATTTTATCTGCGTAATTATTTTAAATTGATGAAATAACTTTTTAAAATATACAAACTACTCACTTGAAGTTTCATAACTTCCCACCGTCTCTATACAAATACAAAAACAAATATGAGATAACCATCTAGTAGATACCAGACTTGTTAGAAACCCCCTCCTGCCCCCTCTCAAAAGAAGTCCGAATTTATATCCGGAGACAAGTCTGTCTCATTCTCACCCATACATTACTATGCTAGTATTATATCGGTCCGTCTAGACGACTCGCACGATCCTATTGTGCGTCCACTTGAATAAAACTCGCGGGGTCTGAGAAAGGGTACCCGTAGAGACCTTTAGGTGGGTCTCGCCCCGCACCGGGAGGCCCCCGGTGCATCGTAATTAATGATGACGTGTCCAGTTCTCATTTTTTTTTCTAAGGGTACTCTTTATTGGGATCGGAATAATCGCCAAAATTTATTGTGCAAATATAAACAATAAAAAAGCGGCCCGGGGAAATTCTTGTTTATGGGTATTTGGAATATAAAATTAAAAACAAAATCTGGCAGCAGTGGCCGTACTAATCTGGTAAAGTGACATTTGACAGATTAGTGGTAAAAGGAAAAACTTTTTTTATCATTAAAAATTAATAATTCAACAGTCAAAATAGAAAGTTTGGCAACATCGCATAAATTCTTTGTATTTCTATTTACAATTTGTAATTTGCCTACTAATATTGTACCGTACACCACTGGTTTTGCCCACGTTAACTGTCAAATGGGTGTCGTTTTCGTTTTATAGAATAATTTGTGAAATTAATTTCGGAAGAAGAAATATTTGTTTGTTACTGAAATTCTAGTTTATGGGTATTTGGAATATAAAATTAAATACTAAATCTGGCATCAATTATTGGTACTAATCTGTCAAAATGACATGTGACAGATTGGCCGTGGTAAAAGAAAACGTTCTTTTATCATTCAAATCGTAGCTTAATAATGGAACAATCAAAGTAGAGAGTTTGGAAACATCGCATAAATTATATGTATTTATAGTTTGTAGTTTGCCTACTATTATTGTACCGTACGTCACTGGTTTTGCCCACGTTAACCGTCATGTGGGTGTCGCTTTGGTTTTAATGAATCATTTGTGAACTTTTTTTTTAATGTATATATGATAATAAAAGTTGAGTTTTTGGTTTTATAATTGATTTCCCATTATGAATTATTCCGGGGTTCCCCAATAGCCTAATTTAGGTCCTTTATCATGCTGGTCAAGCTTCAAATGAATGTCATTTGAGTTTTGGTGAATCATTTCTGCCTTTTTAAAATCTATATGACAATAAAAGTTTTTTCAGCATTTATAGTTGATTCGTGTTATACATATTTTAGTTACGGAGTCCCGCAATACCCTAATTTAGGTCCTTTTTTTTACTTGATACTTATTTTTGTGATGAAATAGATATTAATTTGGTTTGCAATTAACAACGGCATTTAGCGCGGTGATTATCGAAAAGAATTTTTGAACAGACATTTGACAGATTGAACACAATTAATTTGAGTTTTAACATTGTTTTTCTTTTGTTTATAGCATTTACAACTGTTGGTTATCGAAAATATACCTTATAAATCGATGATAATAACTTTGCGGACGAGAACACATATTATTTTCCAACGATGTTTAGTTAATTTTAGCCACAACTGTAGATTATATACAGCCCCTTTCAAAATAAACATTACAATCGCGTTTTTTCATCTGAATTCTCATTCCCTACGACTCCGTATATTCAGATGCGCTCTTTCATCGTTAACAATTCATCGTCGCGGACCCTACGTAGAAAATGTAAACAGCTATCACGACCCGGGGTCGATCAAGCGGCCCTCCATCAGAACGACTAGGCGTTCTCCAGCAATATCAGCGTGATTCTGCAAAAACGAACGAGTTCCTCTCGTCGCGTGCAAGCTTAATGTAATTAAAGAGGTACCCCATTCTCGTGGTCCGACTGAGGCTAACTCCTATGGTGGCGGGGACGATAGGGAAAACTCGAATAGAAAAAAAAGACAAAGTTATAACGTGCGAAAAAAGATCTCGGAGCGTATAGAAGATAGTTTTGTGTCGTTCGCTAGTTCTGTCATCGTGCCTGCGCAAGCTCCATTGTTGTTGCTTAGGTAACAATTGAGATTATCGTGTGCGATTAGGATTTCGTGGTGTACCCAGTTAGATGACAGGACGGCAATTGTCCCGGGCGTTTTGTTGATCACGAGGCCATTGTGAAAAAATCGGGTGAAATATTTTATTAATTGTCTACGATTGTCCGGTCTCGAGTTGCAGGATTGGAAATAAGTAAAGAAATTATAAGCACACTGCCAAATGAGAGTCGCGGGGTACGCGAAGATGTGTTAGAAGATGAAAATCTAGGAAAGACCAGGCATATTGTTCGGAAAGAGCACCAAATCAGTGTTCGAATGATAGCAGGATCTGTAAACATTTACACGGATACCGCAAGAATAATTTTGCACTAGGAACTTCACACGACACAAGTGCGTGCCAAGATGGTCCCAAGACATATATAAATACTTTTTTTTGATTGATTAACATCAAAATTTTCTTGAATTAATTGCTGTTTTACTATTTGGTAAAATCTAAGTTAAGAAATATAGTGTGCACTCAAAGCCAGACAATTTGTTTAAACTTTCATACCTCAATTTAAGGTTTCATCGTTCGAATGGTGAACATCATACGCAATTATGATTATTCCTTTAACGATTCAGATAGATTCTGTGCTGTAGGGACCTCTAGAACTAGATAACTATTGTGATCTGAAGTTTATTGAAACAATACATTATTATTTAATTGAAAATGTATTTGGCAAAGTCTTTTAAGCATTAGGTTAGATACATTTGCGCGTTTGTTACAATTTTCTTGCGAAAAATCCTCGCACGGCTCAATTTTTATGTATTGTTTGAATTTTTTTCACGAGTTTATTCCCCATCGCTCTCGAAGGAATTGTCTCATCATCAATTTATGCCCTCACATTTTGGCACCAAGGATGAAAAATCCGTTGTTTTCTGAATTCAGCTATATTCCACAATAGGGACCTAGGGCAAGCTGTTTGTATGTTATGGGCCCTTGAAGTTCAAAAATGATAATTGGTGTAGAAGACGGAAATCAACACAAAAACGTACTAACACATTGCAGCACATTGTCGATATTCCAAAGTTATGCGATCTATGTCGACAAATTAGCCAGACCCGTAGAGACAGTGTACTATAGGAATTATACGACAGCCTTTATTTTTGCCGAGAAGTGATTGGATTAATGACGAAGTTGTTGAAGATGAAGTTGTTGAAGACGAAATGGTTGAAGACGAAGTTATTGAAGATGAAGTTGTTGAAGACGAAATGATTGAAGACGAAGCTGTTGAAGATGAAGTTGTTGAAGACGAAATGGTTGAAGACGAAGTTGTTGAAGACAACTACACTCTTATAAATAGTTTAGGCAGAGGATAATTGCTGTCTCCTCAAGATTTTATTGTGCAAAAAGTTTTGTATGTGCAATATTATACATAACAAAATTATTTTCGAATTTGAGGACGGTTTCTTAAGCTAGTTTTACACGTACCCATCTATTGATCTATTTCTAGATCAAATTAGTGAATTTCTAATTCTTGAACTAAAATTTATTCCCGTATCAGTAAATGTGAAGAGAGTTTAGAATCAATGTTAGCATTGGTAATGGCTTAAAGCTCTCCGCCGCCATAGGGAATTTTGTTGGTGCTATGTTGAATGAT
Source organism: Osmoderma eremita (assembly GCA_031763485.1). Lineage (NCBI taxonomy): Eukaryota > Metazoa > Arthropoda > Insecta > Coleoptera > Scarabaeidae > Osmoderma > Osmoderma eremita. Next base: position 17,026 of record JARFOC010001058.1, on the reverse strand, counting down.
AAACATATGTATTGAAGACGCTCGTATGTTGTTTTGATAATTCCCGGGTCTGACCCACCACCACCATCTTACTTTCGGATTTTCTATGACCATACGGTTTTTCATTTATCTTTTTCGTTGCAATTTTGATCTCACCCTCTTCATCATACGAATTCACAATTATTTCGAACAATCTACATGAATTTAGCTACTCATAATTACAAAAATAATGGATTACCGTTCAATGAACTATAATGCTGTGATTGTTGGAATTTAAAATGTATCTGGAATGGCTTTGATTCGATAAAAGGTGTGACAAGTTAATTGCTATGTTATGCACTGTCGGTCACTGTCCACTATTAAAACGAAAACTTACTAAAATTACTATAAAATTGAAGTTAAATTGACGCACAAATGGAACATGTTCTAATGCATCAACTTCTAGAACTTGGCCAAGTTCTTGAAATTGATCTGTTTATTGATAAATGTAAAGCTGCGAGCTATCAGCTTAAAATTTATGGGAACTTGAACTAGAAATTGAACTTGAAATTGACAGATGTAAAAACCTAACTTGACGTCAACTCGCCTGAGTTCACGAAATTGATCGATAGATTGACAAATGTAAAATCAATTTTGATCGAAGCGTACGTTTTCAATTCAGTACATTTGAAGTTGCAGTCTGCATAGGTTTCATGTAATTGAAAATGTATTATGCGATGATCGCTTTGTTAATATTAGCCCAACTTTTCTTAGAAATAATCCTTTATAAGTTTTCCACATCGATATTAATATTTTGCAGAATGAAATACTTTGAAATAGCGTATAAAATATTATTAGAAGCTAATCATCCCTGCTATTAAAACAGGCATAATTAAAAACTTGATGATGTTGTCCTGTTAGAGGAATCTATAAGATATATGTTTATAATTCTTTATATAACTTCTAGAAGATAAATATCTATATATTTATACTGAAAATCAATGACAAGTAATGTTTTATTATCGTTTTCCCATGTCCTTGTTATTAACTGTCTAAATTTGTTATACAGCACCGTTTTCTACATAAAACCGACTTTATTTGTTAAAAATAAAAATTTTTAAAAATCAGAAATAATTAGGGGGTATGAGGTATCTGGTACCCCATAATGATTTAATAATTTTTTTTCCGAAAATAATACGCGTCATCCTTGGGACTATGTAGTATACTTCAAATTATATTCTACAAAGAGGAAGGAATCTGTTACAGTTTCCGAGATATTTGCAAAAATTTAATAATCAATCAAATCTTGGGGGAGTGGGGAAGCTGTACCATGAAATCGGGGGATGGTGAGGTACTCCTTCCGGTCTGTGCGGTAAAATAATACCAAATCAAATACAAAATCTTTAGTTGCTTGTGGAGGTTGATCCCAAAGAACTTTTTTTATATACTTATACAATACCACTAACAATATTATTTTCGACCTGATTAGAATTACGACTTTGACCTTACAGATCGCTAAAGTATAGTTCCCCAGCTCTTCCTTCCATTGTGTTTACCCAATCGATCAGAACAACTATTAGGTTTTGTATTTTACAAACGGTTCCATTCGGCCAAGACACACTGCTGTATTATTGTTAAAAAAAATCCCCAGACAATTCGTTAGTATTATTAAATCGTTGTTTGGTACGTGAAAGAATAAATGATCTCTTGAGAAAAGAGAATATAAATGATGCTATTAAATCGGGTGATTGTATTGTAATGCTTGCATATTTGGTTGGGTTTCTTTTTTGTTCCCGTGTCGAGCTGCAATGGTATAATATAATTAACTACGATACATAATAATTTTATTGTGAGGTATAAATATAAGTTTATGATTACCGTATGGCGACTTTAGGTTTTTTTTTTCTGCAATCACATCTTCACTGCTATTTGAGCCACGCATATACGAAGTTTGATTAAAAAGTAAAAATTTTCGCTTTCTTTAAAGAATCATCTTTTGTTAATCAATATTAATTTTGTCCTATTCAAAGAGGATATATGTAATGCATTTGTGCCAACGCGTTTACAATTCTAGCTCTTTTTCAACGCAATTTCCTATATGGCATTTAGCTGCTTCTCCAATTCTGTCTTTATCTCCGAAATGTTAATCAAACGTCTTCTTTTAATGGTTTCTTCTTCATATTTGGGCGTAAGGAAAACTCACAGGAGGCCATGTCCGGCGAATACAGAGATTGAGGCATCATTAAGGTATAGTTTTTGGAAAAAAACTCAGCAAGTGTGAATAGGTGCAATTGCCAGGAGTCTTTTCGACACAAATCTGAGAATTTTCTTAGGATGGCTTCACACAAACACCGTGGTAATTGCAGCTAGAACTTACGCCCTGGTGGTAAGCACGACCTTAAGATTCCATCGAACGTTACGAGCCTTTCTTGGTCTTGGCTCATTAAGAAGCTTCCATTGTACCGATTGGGCTTTGGTTTTGACGTCATATCTGTCCATCCATGTTTCATCACCAGTTATCAGCGGCTTGAAGGGTTCTGGATCGTTGCTGATTTTACTCAGCAACCCCTAAGCAATGTTTTTTCGGCATTGCTTATGATCGAAATTGAATAATTTTGGAACAAGCTTTGATGCCAGAAGTCTCATGCCCAAAACATCCGACGAAATTGCTTGGCTTGTAGCGAATGATATGTCAACATCACCAGTAACCTCTCTGATAGTAGATGGGTGATAGTCTGTCATCATCTTTTTCACTTCCTATTGTCATTGGCTGTGGATGTGCTGAGGTACCCATGCGCTTGCCATCTTCAACGAATGCACGATCCTCTTGGAGACGGTTTAAACAATTATGAACGCTTGCGTTGTTTATAGAAGACTTGCCGGAAGCACCTTCCAATATATCCAATACGGTGTTGCTCTTTACTCACATCAAAACTAGTGTAACTTTTTCGACAGCCAAAAATGAAGTAAATATCCAATATGGATACCACTGTCAATATACGAAAGGGGTCAGTGTACCAACTTAACAAGAAATTATGACAATTGGGCTTATATAGACGGCAAAATTAAATTCGCATATTTTTTTATCAAACCCCGTATGGTATTGGTGAGATACCACACTATCTTCATCACAGAAACTTATTGAGTTACTAAACTCATGCAATTGGCGTGCATATTAGAGACGCGCTATCCCCCCATTAGAATAAGTAATCTTTGAGGAATTCCAGTACAATAATACTTAAAGAATTTGGTCCGTTTCAAAAAGGAGAATTCCCCAAAACCACAATACTGCAGCACCATAATACTAAGCAAAACAAGAAGGTTTCATAAAAGCGAAACTGCCGTCACAAAAAAGAATATATAAAAATAGGAGTCACAATACACTCACACACACACAAAGAGTATGGCATAACAAAATATAAATACAAACGAACTTGAAAATAAAATAAAAAAATTGTATGAATAAGGCAACATCATACTTTTCACTCTGCGAGCGGGACACTAAAATTCCTCCATTACCGGACGAAGGGGACCGCAAGTCGGGCCCCCGCTGACAAGTTATAAAAACACGGTCCACGCGGTTCCCGTGTTTGTTAGTAGGCACGGCTAGACTGCGTAAAGGTAGAGATATAAATATATAAAATTGATTTAATACCGATTCATAGAGACGTGGGTAAAATGTTCGCCGTGCGACTGTGCTTGTAAAAATATTAAAGCTGGAATTTCAAAGGGGCGAAGGGGACAGGAGAAACGATAAGAAATTTCCTTTTGATTTAAAATATTTTATTTTATTTTTTTCAAGAATGCTTGGATTGAATATTTTTTAAATTGCCAAAAAGGGGGGTAAACTTTCGTCGTGGCACTATGCTTGTAAAAATATTAAAGCTGGAACTTTAAAGGGGCTAAGGAGACAGGGAAAACCATAAGAATTTTTTTAGAATTCAATACAATTTATTTTATTATATTTTTTCAAGAATGTTTCGATTGAAGTTTTTAAAATTGCCAAAAAAGGGGGGGGGGGTAAATTTTCGTCGTGCGACTATGCTTGTGAAAAATATTAAAGCTGGAATTTTAAAGGGGCGAAGGGGACTGGGGCAACGAAATGAGTTTATTTCTTAATTTAATACAATTTGTTTTATTATATTTCTTCAAGAATGTTTGCATTGAAAATTTTTCAAATTGCCAAAAAGGGGGGTAAATTTTGGTCGTGCGGCTATGCTTGTAAAAATATTAAAGCTGGAATTTTTAAAGGGGCGAAGGGGACAGAGGCAATGATAAGAAATTTCCTTTTGATTTAATACAATTTATTTATTTTTTTTCAAATATGTTTGGATTGAAATTTATTAAATTGCCAAAAAGGGGGGTAGGTTGGTAATCGAATATTACCCGAAAATAAATTTGTGGACACCACCACATTTATGAGGATTTCTGTATCATAAACAAGGAATATTTAATGATATTAAAAATGTTAAATTTTGAAAAATTCAGTTTGCCCCCCCCTATTTAAAAAAAATATTATAATAATTAATTGAGTCCCACCCTGACGGTGCGTATAATGGGGATAAATACAACTGTCAAAATGTTAATTGCAAGTTTTTTGAATAGGCAGAAAATTGGAGCCGGTCTTCAGTGTTCGTACCCCTTAATATTAAGGGGAAATTTAAAAAGGGGCGAAGGGGACAGGAGGAACGATAAGGTTTTTTTTTAGTTTAATACATTTTATTATATTATATTTTTTTCAAAAATGTTTGGATTGAAAAATTTTAAAATTGCCAAAAAGGGGGGAAAAATTTCGTCGTACGACTATGCTCGTAAAAATATTACAGCTGAAATTTAAAAGGGGGGAAGGGGACAGGAACGATAAGAAATCTCCTTTTGATTTAATGCAATTTAAGTTTTTTTTTTTTTTTCTAAAATGTTTGGATTGAAATTTTTAAAATTGCCAAAAAGGGGGTAGGTTGGTAATCGAATATTACCCGAAAATAAATTTGTGGACACCACCACATTTATGAGGATTTCTGTATCATAAACAAGGAATATTTAATGATATAAAAATGTAAAATTTTGCAAAATTTAGTTTGGTCCCCCTTTTAGAAATAATTAAAATAATTAATTGAGCCCCATCCTGACGGGAGGCGTATGATGGGGATAACAACCGTCAAAATGTTAATTGTAAGTTTTCTGAAAGTGATAAATGAATATCTTCGGTGTCTTGAGAAAAATTTTGAGAAATATTTCCCTTGAAACGACGAATTAATATGGATTTTGAAACCACTCGGAATTAATGTGTTATCAAATGATTCGGGGTTAAAATTTGATTTTACTACGAAGTCCTTGGAAGATTTTTGATTAGGAGTCGCAAAAGAATTTCCAACGATTTCTTAATTTCCCATAAACATTCTTTTACCCTCTTCTACAACATATTTGTGTGAGACGACATTTTCGCCTTTAACCACCATAAAATCAAAGTGTCGATGATCAAATCTAAGGAATATTGAAGAAGGCTTCGTCCGGCGATGTCTAATATTTTGCCAAGATTTGATAATATTATTCAAAATAAACCAGCACACCTTTCCCATTGATACTTAATATAGGCATATGCGCTGTTAAATGTAAGTGGGTTTTCATAGTAGTGTCCTTCCAATTGGCTAGACTTAATGGCCAGAATTTATTTGTTATTTGAATTATTTTTGTTATTGTATTATATTTTTTTTAGGTTTGTTATTTATTTTTATAATAAGATTTTCACATTGTCTTACGTCTTAAAATAAAAAATTAAAGTTAGTGTGGCCTAAAACTGCAAAAGAATATCTGCTTATGGGGTCCCACAAAATTTTCATAAATATTATACACCAAAAAGTTTAAGAAATCCCGGACTAGACGATACTCCTGATGCGGCCAAGAGATTTATTTGTCTTCCATGTTTTCTTGTTTCCAGAGAAACCCATTTCCAGACTTTTTTTTGGGGAATCTTTCTTTATTCATACGGTTTATATCTTCGTATGTTGTTTCTCAAAATCTTCCACAAGTGTCCTATCCACTTCTTCTAATTTCTCCTTTCAACAACTTGTTTTGATAATTTTTGCACATACTTCCAAGCCATGATAACTGATAATCGTGTATATTCTCTATTTTCCAATCATTATCCCAAAGTTTAGGGCTTCCGTCAATATCAATTAGAAATATTAAAGACTAAAAATCGTGGCTCTAGGGAAATTACCGTCTGTGTAGCTCTTTGACGCATTGTACACATTCTAAATAAGGACATTTACCCCAATTCTTATCATTATCTCAATTGCGGTCTCTATTCCTCCCGAGTGTACCCATGAAACTAACGATGTGAAGCAGCCTATGACTCTTGTGTATCTACCCAGTCTTGACAAGTCGGCAAATATTTGATAACCCGATTATTACCTAGTTCTACGACACCGTGTAGAACAGACCAGAATATTATTTACCCTGGCACGTGTAAACATTGTCGAAAGGGCGTCAAATCTGTCACTAGGGTGAGAAAATCTCAACATAGCGAACGGTTCCCGGCCAAACAAACCGGAGACGCAACACAAACGACATGATTTTTATTGTTTTAAGCTTTATTGTGGCCCCCTCCGTCTTCCTCGGCCCCCCTCCTTTACTCGGGCTTCAACTAAGGACCCCCCAGCGATGGGGAGCCTCTCTAATCGGACGCTGTGACAGTCCACGGTCGCGCTAGACCCCGTTTAAAAAAGCATAACGAAGGACTGGGCGCGGTAGGGGAGAAGATAAAGTGTGTTTGGGGGGCGGGGAAGGAAGGAGGGGGACTCTAAAGAAGACGGCCGACTTACGTATAAATCGTAACCCGATCACGTTTGCCGAGAAGTGTCCAGTCTAATAGAATAAATATATCATTGTTCCCCTAGTGCCGGGCCGTGTACTGCTATGATGTACGACCTCCCGTCCTGCGCCGATACTCTAATGAATTAGAGATTTATGGCCGCGGGAATTCACCTTACACGTGGAGAAGAGGAGGGAACGAACAAAAAATAGAAAACACGACGAAAAAATAACCGAGGTAGGCGCTGGAGAAAACGTGACCGAGAATCTTCTAAGCACGATTTTACGACACAAACATGTTTAATTTTTAATAATTACGAAAGGTAAAGGATCCTAAAACAGCCTCGACCTGCGGAACACCACCTGTAGAATTCTACATGGCAAAATTTTAAGAAAATTTTGCAGTTTTTATTTGACCTTTCGATAATAACGAAACGTAAAGGTCATAACAGTACCCCATGCAGCACTCCAGATAGACGCGTCGCATTTTGCATAGATTTTAATACAATTTTGCAGAATTTTATGGAAACGCTTTATGGAAATTTGCAATTTTTGTTTCAAGTTTAAATGACAAAACGTAAAGGTCCTAATAATACCTTATGCAGTACTCAATATAAATTCATCACAATTTAATATGGACTCTAATAAAATTTTGCAAAATTTAATGCACAAAATATTAGGAAATTTGCAAATATCCCTTTCAATTCTCGATAATAACGAATCGTAAAGGGGCTAACAATACCCCACGCAGTATCCCCGACAAACTCATCCCAATTTAATATGGATTTTGCATTAAATTTTACAAAATTTAATGCAAAAGATTTGAGGAAAATTGCAATTTTTGTTTCAATTCTAGATAATAACAAATCGTAAAGGTCCTAATAAAACCCCACGCAGTACTCCAGATAAATTCATCGTAATTTAATATGGTTTTTGATAAAAAATTACAAAATTTAATGCAAAATATTTGAGGAAATTTCTGTTTCAATTCGAGATAATAACAAATCGTAAAGGTTCTAATAAAACCCCACGCAGTACTCCAAATAAACCCATAGCAATTTAATATGGATTTTCATAAAATTTTGCGAAATTTAATGCAAGATTAAATGACAAAACGTAAAGGTCCTAATAATACCTTATGCAGTACTCCAGATAAACTCATCACAATCTAATATGGACTCTAATAAAATGTTGCAAAATTTAATGCACAAAATATGAGGAAATTTGCAGATTCCCCTTTCAATTCTAGATAATAACGAATCGTAAAGGGGCTGACATACCTCACGCAGTATCCCCGACGAACTCATCCCAATTTAATATGGATTTTGCATTAAATTTTACAAAATTTATTGCAAAAGATTTGAGGAAATTTGCAATTTCTGTTTCAATTCTAGATAATAACAAATCGTAAAGGTCCTAACAATACCCCACGCAGTACCTTAGATAAGCTCATCACAATTTAATATGGATTTTAATAAAAAATTACAAAATTTAATGCAAAAGATTTGAGGAAATTTCTGTTTCAATTCGAGATAATAACAAATCGTAAAGGTCCTAATAAAACCCCACGCAGTACTCCAGATAAACTCATCGCAATTTAACATGGATTTGCATAAAATTTTGCGAAATTTAATGCAAGAGATATGAGGAAATTTGCAAATTTCTGTTTCAATTAGAGACAATAACAAATCGTAGAGGTCCTAATAATACCCCGCGCAGTACTCCAGATCAACTCATCGAAATTCAATATTGATTTTAATAAAATTTTGCCAAATTTAATGCAAAATATTTGAGGAAATTTCCTATTTCTGTTTCAATTCTAGATAATAACGGATCGTAAAGGTCCTAACAATATCCCATACGGCACTCCCCAGGTAAACTCGTCACATTTCGTGTAGCGGCTTTAATGAAATTTTGCGAAATCTTCTAACGACAGAAGAAAACAACGAGTGTTGCAGCTGTATGTTTCTCAGCTCGTTAAGATTTAAAAGAAACAGCTGACGAACGCCCCACGAAGATAGAAGCTGCGGAGGTTATACCGATTAGAAAATAAAAAAAAAGTTTCTAACTAATAAGAAACGCATCGAGTCGCGTCGGGTTCCAATTAAATCCTCTCTATTTGAACGGAGTGACGATGCCATCGTAGTATCAGTTAAACGGTGGATTTTGTTGCATTAAAGACAGGTGAGCAGGACCGTATTTAAAATAATAATGTTAAACTATTTTTTTTAATTTTATAACTCGCAAAGGAATTTGATTTGAAAAAGGAAACTTTTAAGATGAATCATAAAATTAATTTGTAGTATAAAATTCCCTTAATACTACCCAGTACATTCATATAAATTAACCTTATCACCAACGTATATTTAATATCATATATATTATCAATTCTAAACAATTTATGTATCATACTTATAACAAAAAATCATTCAGAATAGAATAAATTAAGTGATATTTCTGAATAAATATAATTGATAACATAACTAACTTTTTTTTTTACTTTCTTTTAAGATATATCGGGATAACTATTATATTCTGTTTTCCCTTATTTTTTTGTCCCATTCTGATATTATTTTTCTATTAATTTCCTTAAATCTATATGGTTAATTTTATATCCCAAATACATATCTTAATTAATTTTATATTCCGGTAAAGTTTTATCAGTTCCCCAGGAGGTTATGTCAATGAATTTGAGATTATAATTTTTCTGTTATGCACATGTTCTACTGTTTATCATGTGGCAACTACAAACTGAAAATGCGTTTAGATCCTTCTTTTATAGCTTTTAACATTTGACACTTTCCCTCAGAATTGACCTTGATTTAACAATAATTTAATTCAAATAGCAAAATATATTGTCCACTTTTAATCTTACTTACTCGACTCTAGTATTTTTGCTGCAATTATTTATATGATTTAGAATGGATTTTAGGTGTTATCATACGATTTGTCAGAACATATTGCCGGAGATTTATAGGAAAATCCTTGAATAGATCATTTTTGAAATCCATTAAAAATATATTTGTTTTAAATACGTATTTTTTTTGTTTATTTCTTTGCATTCTTTAGGAATAGCCTTTGATTTATAAAAGGGATTACAAAATTATAATAGGACGAAATATCCTTAATACCACCCTGTACATTGATAGAAATTAACGTTATCAGCAACCTACATACATTCAATGTGGTGTAAGTTTGCTATCAATTCTAAATAATTTATATTTATTAACAAAAAACTAATAATTTTTGCTGACAAAAAAAGTTAATATGCCTTATTACGGTCCTGAACTTTTGAAATAATTTATTTTATAATTGCATTATTATCTACGATATTCAGACAAGTTTCATATACATAAATTGAATTGAAATATTTTTAGGCCCAAAATCTCCTTAATACATCTCTGCAGATTACTGAAACATAACCTTATTACTTATATTTATTCAACATTTAAGTATTTTAAACACGTATCTTTTAGATCTGTACTAAGCGCGCTGATATCTCCTAAGATAACTCATAATTTTCTCCTTAATACCGCCCTGTGTTTGTTACTTACTAATCGACGCGCGAAGGAAGTAAAAGGTTGGCAGCGAGCACAAAACGCCCCGCGAAACAATGCAACGCGGTGAACGGATCCCGGAGAGAGGCGAACAAACAAAAAGGCCACGTAATACAAAACGTAAGGGTCTCCGAACGCGTACGTGCGGTACTCTTTTTTCTTCGATTTTCGGACGCGCTTCCCCCAAGTCTAGCGTCGCTTTGTCAGCGAAGGTGCTGTCTGTGTATGTATGTATGTGGAGGAGGAGGATCCGGGGTGGGAAGTTGTAATCACAATAATGACGCTTGAAACAAAAGAGAAACGACAACGTCGCTGGAATGAATAAAGCGCCTTTTCTGCTAGGAATAATGAGACGCGGACGTGAAAGGTGTGAATCGAAGACAGGGAGGCTGTAAATAAGACGCGGAATCGTGATTTGTGCGGATACTTCGGGTAGGCATACGCCAGATGGGTGTTTTTCGGTTCAGATCGGATATTCCGCGAAAAAAAAAATAGTTCGGTTACATTTTGACGATCGGGGAAGAGAGGATTTATTTAACTACAGATATTTTTACTGAATATAGAGGAAAAAAAAACAGATCGAAACGGGAATCAGTAAATACACAGAGGAATAAAGAGGATATGTTGTGGTTATATTTCATTATACCGGGTGTTCAAAAATTTCGGGGCACTATTGCTAACTTTCTTATTATTAACGCTACAGATTCGGTTAAATTAGCAATGATTCAGTGTTTTCAGTGTTGATTAAGGTGCAATTGAGAAAAA
>JARFOC010001057.1:12064-30912 GCA_031763485.1 Osmoderma eremita | reverse complement strand
ACGACTAATCAAGAAGATAATTGCGACAATGAAGACAATAGCAGTGGCTACGAAGATTAGGCTTTCATGGTTAAAAATATGCAGAATTAATTTTTTATTCAAGAATTTTCTTAGTTTATTTTTTTGGTGTTAGTTACTTATTCTTTTTATTAAAGTATGTAACCTTGATCTAATATAACCTAAAAAAACAATATTTTTTAAAAAAATTTCTTGTATTTTCTGGGAAAAACGTCACATGTCCATCAATTTCTTGAGTTTTTTTTTAAAACCGGTTGGCACAAATGTTAGTACAAAAGCTAATCTTTATTCTGTGAATATTAAGTAAAGCACGCCCCAACACAGAGTCTTCTAAACAAAACACACAAACCACTAAACAACATTTATTGCTCTACCCAAAAAAGTCAGTTTTGGACATACGCGGTTTTTACGAAAAGCTCGTCATTTGTTTCCCGTCTTATCGTCCGAAATATACTGTAAGTTAATGCATTTATATTTTTTGTTAAATTAACACTTTAAACCAAATCCGTAAGATGGGGTTTAAAGCGAGGGCGAGCTACAAAACTACTAGATATAGATATAAGCCCGCCAGATTTAAAACGTCATAAAATTTTTGTGTTTGACAAAATGGAAATATGTTTACAATATCATCTTACCTCGCCTTCACAATGACAAGAAGACATCAATAAAAAATTCATAAAAAAACATCTCCAAGCGGTCACCATGGCGTTAACTCGTTTCTTCTTTTACTGTTATAACTACTTTTTTTTTATTCTTATAGCACGTTTTCGCTAGTCACCTTGACAGAGAAACGGGAAAAAAAGTCTCACGTTCACGGCGACGACGTTTTAGCAAAAACCTCACGCACTATTCGCCAAATCGAATTCCGTTATCCGTGACTTTCACCCGGACGGATCGCCAATTGGCGTGAATATCAATTAACAATCGTGTTATCGTTAAAACGCGAACAAAGAAGTATCTAGACGAAATTGTTTGGGAGCATTTTCAAATAGATAGATATAGAAATTCACGAGTTGTATTCACTTCTCTAAAGTTGTCGTCTAATGCCGGAACTGAGCGGATGACTGATGGCTGATGGCTTTTCTACACGACAAGAGACGGAGGCAACTGTTGCTCATTTATTTATCGAATTTAGATCATCATTATATGCCCCCTGCTATTCGTGGGTGTATGTGCTTTTTCATACATACATAAGGTGCACGTGAATTGGCCGTTGAGTTAGGTATATATATATATTTGTTGCAACCGTGTCCAGTTATTTGGTTATTGGTTTTCTTCGAACAGGAAAAGTAAGTAGGTAACTAGGTGGTGTGTCGTGTGTGCTGCTGTGAGTAGCGGCCATTACGTTTCGATAAATATCTAAGCATACACTGCCCCAGGTGCATTTAATAGATAGATAAACGCGAATCCATTGGAAATATCCGGTACCCAAATAAGTTCCTGCGGTTTTTCTATTTTGAAATTTCGCGCCTTTTGTTAGGGTAGTATGCCTGTATAGGGAAGTAGATAGTTGGCAGCAATTGTTATGTTAGATTATGTTATGTGACGGTGTTATGTATTATGTACTTGGAATAAAGTTAAGTTATTAACGTACGCGCGTCGTTAATTGAATTGGGAATTCCTTTGTTGTACTTAATTCCTAAGCTAGTTTTTCCATTCGTGAGGCGTCCGCCCAACTCCGTTTTATAGCTTCTTTGTCAATCTGGAGTTGCATAGGTGCAATCGGCAAAGATGGATAATCCGGAATATTTTATATCAACCCTGAATTTTGTAACATTGCGTAAAATGGCAATAACAAGTGCTATCGATCAACAATTTAAAAAATATTCATTCTATATACAAAAACCGCACGAACTTATCTGGTTACCTGATATATTCGGGAATGTAACAATATTATTCGAGAAACAGGATATTTTACAGATAGTAGAGGTCTGTAATATTCTACTTGCTACGACCTAGGTGTGTGTTAAAATGTTGACATCTTCTTTCACAAGAAACCAGTACGAGTTCCTATAGACTAAACACAAAACATATTCTGCGACTAAACGAAATATATATAGCTCTCGCAACGAAACATGACATTTCGTCGTTTCATGACAAGGTGCCAGGCATGGCAAAGCATATATTGTAATAACCCCCCCCCCCCCCCGTAAAATAACTTCCTATCAATAATAAACTTTGAACAATAATGGAGCGTAATGATAATGTAATGCAACACTCCGTATATTTATGCGGAAATGAAAAATAATTCAATTTTGAAAACCCTAGCAGAATTGATTAAATAATAATAATTTTACCCTTTAAACAAAGGTTGTAAATGTTCAAACCCCCCACCTAAGTTGATTGCTCTATGTGAAATATTTATGTACACATTATCAAAACCGATTGTATTGTAACATTCATCAATGCTCGTTACAACAAAAACTCTTACTTACAGTTCGTTAATTCTCAGGAAGGGTTCCTGAGTGTCTATGCCTCAATTCCGGTTGCTACAGCTTTAGTTATGAAGCTTATTTGTTAAATTCAAATGAAAATCATGGATTATATAATAAACACTAAGTATAATTAGACACAAAGCAACAAATAAACAAACACAACAAAAATATACAAACATAGGTCAGTGTAGACCCCAAAAGCTTATGTTTCTTAAACTATTTTATTTTATCCCCTCATATATCTCGACATAAACAATATAAATTAAACCCTTTAATTTTTCAGAAATGCCAATTTTAAATTTGTCCTATCACTTGCTATACTCGAAGGACAAATAAACTGTCTGTATTACTATTTTCAATCATCGTGTTTCCCTGCTTTGAAACATGTACATCATTTAGTGATATAGAAGTGTTGGTAAGTGACAGGGGTTTCCTCAAATTATAGATATCAATTGATAAAACTAATACACGTTAAATGACCCATTTACATCCCCATATTCTTTATCAACGGGTATGTAATTATCTCTCTTTACTTAAATACTACAAATACCTGTGTTACATCATTTCTTTGTAGGTTATGAGAAAGCGGGATCTGAGTTTAAGTAATGAGACTGACAACGTAGCGTTTGATATGGCAACGCGGGAAGTACGCGACATGGAGGGGCGACAAGTCGACATTGTAATACGCGTTCAGTGCAAGTTTGAACTCGATCAAGTCATTTGGTTGTCCATTGTCGTTTCTTCCGTGAATCCGGTTTTCGTAGTGCGTCCTGCAAATGAAAGACATTCATTTCTAGCAACGATGTGCTATCAGGTTTTGCTTCAGACTTGGGCAAAGGGCAACAGAAACTTTTGCAAAACTTCAGCAGGTATTTTGTCAAAAGCCCAGGTTTTTCGGTGGTTTAAGGCAATTTCAGAAGGAAGAGAGTCGATGGGAGATGAGCCACGCAACGGAAGGCCTTCAACTGCAAGAACCGATGACAATGTCGACAAAATCCGCGATCGTGTGCGCTCAGATCGTCGGTTGACGGTTAAAATGATCGGGAAACAGTTGAATTTGTCTCACACCACAGTTCATCAAGTTTTTACCAATGAATTGGTAATGAGAAAGATCTGCTCGAAAATAGTTCAAAAAAAAACCTTTCGCAGGAACAAAAGGACATCAGGAGAGAAAGGTGCCTTGACTTTTTGGAATCGATTGCAAATAATGAAAATTTTTTGGAACGTGTCATTACTGGTGATGAGAGTTGGGAGCATGGAATGGCACACTTCAGGGCTTCTCCAAAGCCCAAGAAAGCAAGAGCAAATCAAAGATCAAGAACATGCTGATTTGTTTCTTTGATAGCCAGGGATTTGTTCACAAAGAGTTCGTGTCTCGAGGTCAGACAGTTAATCAACATTTTTACAGAGAGGTTATCGAAAGACTCCGAAGAAGGGTCATGCGTTCAACATCAAGAACGATTGGATCCTGCATCACGACAATGCGCCTTGTCACACGGCAATTTCCATAAACGGCTTTTTGGCCAGTAAAAATATTTCCGTGGCTCCGCAGCCTCCTTATTCACCTGACTTGAGTACTTGTGACTTTTTCCTCTTTCCGAGATTGAAAATTCATCTGAAGGGACATCATTTTGGGACACTCGAAAACACTCAAACAGCAGTAACCGACCGGCTAAAAGCCATTCCAATATCCGAGTTCCAGCACTGCTACGAGGAATGGAAGAACCGTCTCCGACGCTGTGTGTCTTCCCACGGGAGTTATTTTGAGGGAGGCAACGTTCAATTGTAATTATATTCAGATAAAAATATTTAACGATACTGGTATACAAAAATCGGTGTTCTGTTGGCAGAAGGTCTTTGAGTGTGATGGTAATTACTTCAATGAATAATAGTGTATTATTATTTATTAATAAACATCTATATTCCAAAAAAATGGCGAATTTAGAGATAGCAAAAATGTTCTAAGAATCAAGTTTTACTAGGAATAACAGTGTAAGTCCACGCTTTCCTATGTGTGTTTTGAAGAGTGTCTGATTGTGACTGAGTTGAAAAACAATTGAAGTCGAGGATTGGGTGGCTAAAGACTGTGCCCAAGACTTGAATATATCCTGTAGTAACAGAACTGCATGTGTTCTCAGATGGATATCTTCGTCATAATGGCAATAATACGGTAATTTCACTTGTCTTCGCCCTCGCAGCGACAAATCGATTTAAGGACCTTTAGTCAATACTTAACAATTCGCGAACATTCGTTTCTGCCGTGCGACCGAGATGTTGGATGCTCGAAAGGAGCAATCAAGAACACCAATTCAATCTTTTGTGCCTTGTCCGAATCTGTACAGGTTTATGGCCGGTTGGTTTATATGGTCTTTTCTGGGTTCATTCTTGGTTTCCCAAAGATTGCCCGTCCTCTAGGATCTAAGGCCTTGCACAAATCCAATTTACATTCCTGAAGAATATGAGGATATAGTAAATGCTGCACGGCAATCAAAGCTGTTTTTGGTGAGCATAGGTCAGACCAGAAGCCAAATGTTGAAAACTGATGAAATCGAGAAAACTATGCAGTACATATCTGAACTAATCTTGAATAAAACTTGAATTTGATTATCATGTTACTTCGTTATTTTTTCTTAATACCTGCTTTGAAACAAATTTTTGTCTATAATGATGGTACTTTTTGGATTTTTTTCTTATTTAGGAATATCCCCCTTGCAAGTCTCAAATTTTAGCTGCAGACGTATCAAAAGTGTAAACAATATTACAATTTTACAAGAGAGCGTTGATAGACAGCTCTAAAATTAATTGCTGAAAAGTTAAACAGCTTTTTATTTTTCTCTAAAAACTGTATTTTTGAACTTATACTACTATTCTATAGCTTATATTTTGGACAAAATGATTTAATAAGATTAACCTTTCCTGTTAGATGATATGCATATTATTATTAAGTAGATTGTTGGGGTTCGATAAGCCTGATGAAGTACGCTTAAGCAACAGGGACGATTGAGTAGTATATATAGACATAGATTATAAGCGAGAAATTAGTGTTACTCAAGTGGTGTTCTGTGTGGTGGATATCCTCAATGTTAAACGTATAACATTATTTTCCTTCGTAGATTCAGCCGAGAATGGCAAATTAGTTGTCGAAGTACGTATCTGGAGTTTTTCACTCGTCGAGGTGGTAACGCTATTTTTGTTTTTATTTTTTTAAATAATATCTCAAAACACAATTCGGAAAACCACTAGTTTGTCTTTTTTTGAGAATTTGGCCAGTTGAATTCACGTATTGTGTAAAGGAAGTTATAGGACACACAATAATAATTTTAAATTAAGATAAAATGCCATTTAAATAATAGGATGAGGTGGCTTGAATAGCTGAAATAGTATCTCTGGTTTAAGATATAAACTTGGAAGATATGCACTCCACCTGATTATCACTGGAACAGCACTAAAATATCATAGTGTACTGGCAAACTCCGCGAAAATACCTATTTATGTAAATTTGTTATTATAAACAACTCCTTCTTCAGATCAGATGTAATGGTAATACTGCCAATATAGAATTTTTACACGGTGTATCATTTGACAACTACGAAATGTAGTATTTTTATTTCTATATTTCTATCCCCAGCACCAAGGTGAATAACCAATTGTCGCGATAACAGCAGATCGTCAACAAATCATTTCGACTAGAACCAAAGGTCAAAACCGCACGCATTTTTCAATACCACACAACAAATTATCTTCTCTTCCCAATGTCAGATGTAATGCCTTGATGAGTGTTCGTATCAGTATTTGCTCTAATATTATCTGGTAATCTACCATACTTAGTATGGCTTTTTTTTTTATTATATATTTAATTTTCATTGGGAAAAAATTACCGTAAATATTGCCAGGGCAAAATGGGTCAAGGTGACAACCGGACATTTTCTCGTAAACCTTGATGAAGGAATAGCTTCACTTGGTTTGAATAATATCCGATTTCGACAGTTTCAAAGATTAAAAATTTTGCTTGATTATCTAAATTACTACACCTGGAAAAGTAAATATGAAAAAAAAAAATCTTGAATCAAACACATATGCATTCAGTCAACCAAATTGCAGTTTTAAATGGCGACAAAGATATATTCGCTTGAATCTCGCTGATCTCTTCAGTTGCCACAGCCGCAGAAATGGATTTTCCTTTATCTGGAGGCGTTTGCAGCCCTCTTCTTTTGGCAGCACGTTCTTTTCTGGAATCATCAAAAACTATGTCTTTGAAGAGGGGGTCTATTTTTCCGATTGTAATCTGGAGAAACTTTGCGGAAATATTCCAAATCGTCTTTACAAGTCCCTCCTTATAATCGGTGTCACCAGCTCGTTTCCTGTTGGAAGCCCAGTCTTTGAGAATACCTGCCAAGTATTGTTCGAAGTCTGCTCAAGAAATAATGTATATAATTTTCATATCTTCTCTGAGTTTTATTCTGTTAACGCTGTCGAACGCCTGTTTAAAATCGATCAAGAGAATTTGTAAGTCAATATCATACTCATAATATTATATAAACATAATATTTAAAGGATAAAGTTGTTTCTCCTTGTCCATTTCAAAAAATTAAATACAAAATCTTATTATCAAATTC
Organism: Osmoderma eremita; assembly: GCA_031763485.1. Taxonomy (NCBI): domain Eukaryota; kingdom Metazoa; phylum Arthropoda; class Insecta; order Coleoptera; family Scarabaeidae; genus Osmoderma; species Osmoderma eremita. The sequence continues at coordinate 23,843 of JARFOC010001057.1, read as the reverse complement.
TCATCAGCAAAACCTACTTTTGAATTCTACCGCCAAAAGTTCTCCCTGAACGTTAGATGGCTCTATACGCATCATCTCACTACATTTATTAACAGATTTCATCAATTTTTGTTGTCTCTGACCTTGAATATACATTATGTATTTACTAAACAAATACCATTACTTAAAAAAGTGGATTATGCCTACCTATTATTCATAGAACAAATAGTGAGCTATGTTTACCCGTTATTCATACAGCAACACTAGAGGTCATCTGTTATTACTCAAATAGTAAATAATCCTTGTTTTAGAATATAAATATTATAACTCCAGCACACTTTGGGATAGATTGTCATGCTGTTAAATTTTACATTTGCAGTTTCTAATAAACAAATTTCCTCCTGACTTCCTGTTTGTTCCAAAAAAACTGACATAATCGTTTGAAAACGATGTTGAACTAAGTTTTTATCAAAATGCAAGATTATAATAAAGTCAGGGACATATTTCAACTTACTACACGGCAATAAATCAATCAAAAGGAACTAGATTTCTTGAATCATAGGATTTCCTACATCCAATATTGTTTACTGCAACTGTTCTATATAATCTCCGTTTTCTTGGTACCAATTATTACAAATGACTGGGGGTGGATGTTTGTTTTTGCGAAAAAATAAATGAGGATTTTGTTTAAACAAAGCACAATGCTTAAGAATTTTCGGTTCTAATTATTATTGGTTGTGTGTGAGATAACATGCGAACGCGATAAAATATGCCTAACATAAAGTAATCGGTTATAATGTCATTGGCACGCACAGATTAAGGAATCTTATAACTAAACAAAGTAAAACAAAAGAAGTGTCTCTAAAGCATATTGATTTAAAATTTAAAAACGGAATGAATTGAAAATGGAAATAAATAATAAATAAAACTGAATCAGTGATTATTGTACCGCGCAAGTTAGTCGCGCCTGTGACAGTACGAGTTGCGTCACCTCTGATGTTGATGTAAAGAAAAAGATAAAATAAAAGAGAATTTCAAATAAAAGGAATTTCGAACGATACGATTGGATGGGAGACTTAGGGGTTCCTAACTTGAAAAATGGGTTTCGAAGCGTACCACATGGTACTTATAACAACAAACAACACTGTCTTGTGGTAATTGGACGTATATTAACGGTTTGTTCTGTCCTGGATGAACGTAAGGAGGAGCTCCCACTCTTGTCTTAGTCGGGGCGGACGGAGACGAACATTGTGTGTCCTGGGCGGACAGAAAGGAACTCAGTTATGCTCGGAGGACGAGAATGTATGAAGACACCGCAGATGTTGACTAAAATCTAAAGGAGAACAATTCCTAAACATCACAAAATAATATTTTAGAAGAAAAAAATTGTTTTCTGTTACACATTGAGTGTTACAGATCCTATTCTTTCCTGTTTCCTAGCCCATTCTCGTACTAAATTTTGCTAAATCAAAAGTGAAATTGCTACTATATTCACAATAATGTTATACTAAACCTATTCTTGTTTGCAGATCCATTTTTTAAGTTGAACTCGTTTGAACTTAAGATCAGTTTTATTCTGAGAATAAATCACTAAATCGCAATTGATTTGTTTTGACACTTATGATAGTACTACTCATGACGAAACTTTTATTTTGAACAGATACTCTAACATCTCATTATTGTAAGAACTGGAATCCAATTCTTACTTGCGATTATTTCAATTTTCTAAAACTGTACAAGAACTTAAAGTATATGCCTTACTTTGTGACGGTCCGGTATATTCAAACAAGCTTTAAAAATAAAACATAAAAAATACCCTTACCACCTCGATGAGTGAAGAACTCCTGGATACGTGTTTCGGCAACTATGTTGCCATCCTCAGCAACTTAGTTGCCCAAATACGTATCCAGGAGTTCTTCACTCATCGCGGTGGTAAGGGTATTTTTTCTTTAGTATTTTAGGCCACCGTATCCTATTATTTGTATTTCAAACAAGTTTTGACGGTATAACCATCTCTTTTTACCATCCACTAAAGCGAATACGCGACTGCCAGTTCCACGTTTTGTATACAAACAAAATCCAATCCTTCCTCCCCTACGACGCGATATTTCGTATTTCACGTGCTCCAACCATTACTAGGTCGGTAGATAAGTTGAGACGTGCCATCGCAGCCTACTCGATCTAATTTTCCGTTTGACATTGACAGACAGACGAACCAACACCGGCCAGATGCAAATATTGGCCGAGATTCTAAACGGAAAGCAGTCCACGAATATATTGCGTCATATATGTATGTAGTACCTACTAGCGCGTGTTTTGAAACGATGAAATTATGCAGCCGTTATAATAGAGAGGCGAATATAAACAGACGATTTAAATGACAATTGACGATAGCGAAATATCGCGATGTATTTGGAGGATTATGCAAAATAGGAATGCTGCAATTGAATTGACGAAATCTGCCACCAATAATACGTATGTAAAATCATAAAGGTTTTGTTCTTCTCAAGTATACGACAATTTTTACTTGATTTAGTATATTTTAATTGTAACAGGATTGGTACTAGTCACTAGGGTGATAGGTATTTTGGGTTGGCAATAGATTAAGTATTAGAGATTATGTTGTAGAACAAAGGGTTGAGAAATATAAACATACGTTCGTTATAAATTTGAGTTTTATTCAAAGTGCTACAGCAATAATTAACCGACTAAAATATAACAAAGTAATATGATATGAACGTGCATTACTAAAATAAAGTATGCGTATTTGTTGTCTGTGAACGCCAGCCAACATGGAGTAGGCTCAGTAATGCTACAAGATGGAAAATCAGTGGCATACTCGTCAGCTACTTTGAATGAAACTCAGCGTCGATATGCTCAAATCGAGAAGGAAACGTTAGCCATCGTACTAGCATCTGAACACTCCCATTATCAACTATATGATCGCACGTTTGTTGTAGAAACCGACCATAAGCCACTACTCGGATTAATGAATAAAAGCATGGGCGTTCTGACTCCTAGGATTCAAAGGATGGTATTAAGATTGTTGAGGTATCGTCCAAGTTTAAAATATGTTCCGGGGAAGCGACTGTATGTGGCAGATGCCCTGTCGAGGAGCCCTTTAGAAGTACAGTGTGAACGTCATATTTGGAAAGCGAAGCAGGTGTTATATGTACCATTGTAACGACATCAGAAAGAAAAGGAGATTAGAGGAGACACTATACAAGATCCCATCTTAAAACAGGTAAAAGAATATATGTTAAAGGGATGGTCGCACTACAAGAAAGATTTACCACTCAACATATGACCGTATTGGCAGATAAGGCACAACATACATATTAAAGATAATTTATTGTTTGCGGATACTAGACTGTTAGTTCCACAAAAGCAAGTGCAATCGATGATTAGTGCTGTGCCTTACGCACAGCAAGGCATAAATTTTTGCATAAACAAAGTTAAGCAAACGTACATGTGGCCTGGTATGTCTAAACAAATAAGAGAGTCTGTATCTCTACATATGTCATTGTCATATATGCAATAGATTCACCTGTCAGATTGGTATTGACTTTGCATACATCAACAGAATCGATTTTTTTGTGATGGTAGACTATTATTCCAAATTTACTGTCCTTCATTCCTTGCACAAAATAAACACCGGGAGCGTTATCAATGCACTAAAGCGTGCCTGTCTAAATCATGGAATACCAGAGGAGATTATGTCAGACAACAGTCCACCGTTCGACAGCATAGACCTTAAAGAGTTTCTAGACAAATGGTATAGATAAAACACACCACATCTAATCCTAACTATCCCCCAATCAAACGGAAAGATCTATTGAGACAGTGAAAAATTTAATCAACAAGGCTATTGTTGATAACAAAGACCCAGCACTAGCGTTACTGGATTATAACACATCGCCAAAGCCAGATTTGCCGTCTCCGTCAGAGCTGCTTATGGGAAGGAAATTGAGAATTCTGATGATTGAAAACAAAAATAATTTAAAACCGAAGCTGATTAAAAATGCAAGAAGAGAGTTACAGCGTAGACAAACTCGGCAAAACAGACATTGGAATAAAGGTGCAAGAAAACTATCGAACATTGGAGATGGCTATTTTAGGTTCCTGATAGATATTATACAGTTCTTCGTTAGTTCTTCTCACGTATCCCGCTTCGGTTTTCCTCCCTGCCAGAATCCTTCTTAACATTTTCCTCTCCCATCTCATCAATTCTTCTTTTTGTTTCTTGTTTAACACCCAGGTCTCACAGCTATACGGTAATGTGGGCTTTAAGATGGACGTGTAGAGCCCTAATTTTGTTCTGATCGACAAGTATCTGGACCGGATTTCGTTGCAAGTACTAGATTCCTCACTATGTCCTTCAGATCTTTTTCTTTTTTTACAATTATTGCCATATCATCTGCATAGCAAATCACTCGGCGACTCTTATAGTAAATATGTCCCTCTCTATTCAATTTGCTGTCTCTCACGACCATCCCCAACGCAAGATTGAACAATGGAGTTGACAGGGGGTCACCCTGTCTGAGGCCTGATCCAACGCGAAATTCTCCCGAACTTACTCCCTTGTTCTGTACACTACTTGTGGTTTTCATTAGTGTCACCTTAACAAGTCTCGCCAATTTTCCCGGCATTTCGAATTCATAAAGTGCTTTCATCAGTTTAATCCTTGAGACACAATCATACGTATTTTTGAAGTCTAAGAAAAGTACTACTGCTGGTATTTTATATTCATAGCACGACGTTATAATTTTCTTCATTGTAAAGATCCGGTCCGTTGTTCCCCTTCCTTTCCTGAATCCTGCCTGATATTGTCCTATTGTTTTTTCCAATTTCCTCTTAATTACAGTAGCTAAAACCTTATATACCACATCCAGTAAGGATATCCCTCTGTAGTTGTTACAAATCGTTGCATCTTCTTTTTCTTTAAATTGGTATTATCAGTGCATGGCTATTACTATGCTTCCCTTCTATCATAACATGATCTATTTGGTTTATATTATTTTCATCGGGAGACATCCATGTTCCTTTATAAAAAATTTACTATATTCCAACTTCAAATTTGCCGATCCCGTCCCAATATCTGAAAATCCACTTTAGTGCTGTCCAATGCTGTTTCCTTGGTTTCTTTTTAAACATGCTAACAATATTCACAGCAAATGTAATGTCAGGTCTTTAAATCTGTGACAAATAGAGCAAACTATCTATAATTTCTTGCTAGGGAACCCTTTCAACAGCAATAAATCAGAGCATTTGAAGCTTACGAAGTATACCTTTCTTTGTTGTGAAATCGACCCGATAAAAATTAAAAAAAAAATCGAAGGTCGATGCAATTCTTCACCTGACAAAACCGTTGCACATAGTCCGAATTAGTAATTTTAATTTCGAAAAACACAACGGAATAATCACGTCTCGAATTGGGTCGCGGCAAAATTTAGATGCCGCGTTTATCATCATAAACAACTGTTGCTCACACACACACATCTCTCGCATTGTGTTTGAACTCATACACGGCCGAAAACTGTGTGAAGGTAGCCCGCTGTCCGTGTATCGGGCGCTGGCGATTGTGTAATTGTGTCAAATATTGTTCGAAATGCAGGAGAGCCAACCTTGGATGCACCGCGGAGACATTGAAACACATTCGGGTGAGCCGCGGGAGGTGTGTACCCGGTCGTATTGTTGGGATGGCGGCAGAAAGCATTGCGAAGGGTCAAGGAAATCCGACCCCACATAGCACATACTGTTTAGTGTTTGCACAAAACATAAATTTGTCATATCAGTACGACACGCGGTCGCAAATTACATATAAAAACTGACACGCACAAATCGTACGCCAGTCAAATAAAACCGATTGTTTCATACGCACTAAATTTGCCGTATTAGTTGGTGCGAATTTTGACATATCCCGAGCCAAAATGCAAAATTTCAAGTTGATTACGTTTTGGGTGATTTTGGCCGTCGCTTGCAAAGCCTACTCGAGCCCACTGAAAAAGGTTGGTATGCAGAGGTCTTAGATATCGTCACAAACAAAAAAAAAACGTTTAAAAAATTAATTTTAACAAATCTCATATCAAAATTGAAACATTTTCTTGCAGAATTTAAAAGCTAGCGATGTATCTTTGGTATACTCATCGGATGAAATTCAAAACTAGCCCATAAAACGTTCAGGACATTAGCTAGTTAACAATGCAGCAATAGCTTTCAAATTTTACAAAAAAGAACATATTCAAATTTTGATTTCATTAGAATCCATTATGTAATAAATTTTGCCAATCATTAAATATTTACTGTCTTGAATTCTCTTAAAACAAATCATGTTGTTCCAGTTGAAATACTATTTACAATCTTTACTTAACAAGAACAAAATTTTCCCAAAGTCTTGTGATTCTGCAAATAAAATAAAACCAATTATAATTCTACAACAGTACATCAAATTTTATTTTTGGAAATATTTATAAAGCGACTACTAAATTAATAGGAAGTGTAGGGAATCCCACACACAACAAATTTATTTAATAAATTCTGTGCATATGTTTCCAGAGCACGTGACCTCCCATCGTCAACCAAGTTATTATTGGTTGATCGGGCTTGGTTGATGATCCTCTCGAAACATGAATTTAAATAGGTATCTTGGTAACTAAGTGTATTCCAGTTGTGATCTGTTGTAGAGGATAGTCTAGCACTATTTTCCTTGTAGTCTCTACTGGGGATAGCAAATTAGTCGCCAAAATTCGTATTTAAAGTCGTATTTAATTCAATTATATTTCAAACCACACTTGTCGATTATTTTAGATCTTTTAGGTTAAGTAAGTGCTGAGATTTTTTATATTATTTTCCTAAATCGCTTGATCAGCATAGTAAGATGAATATAACTGATAAACGAATGGATTGCTCCAGTATATAAACGATCCTTTAATCTCCAATTTTGCAGCAGTTAGATGTGAATTGGTTTTTAGAATATGTAAATGTAGATTTAAATATTTCATTTCGTAGTACCGTCAATGTAAATCTATTCTTTCCCCTCTCAGACCTCGCTACGCCTTCATATGAATCGAATACACTGCAATTGACTCTAACTTTACCAAACATAAATTTTGTTTGTTTAATGTATTTTCCTCTCGTTTTCCTTGCGCTTTCCCTCGTGACTCTATTTCATCAATGATCAACATTCTAAAACTCTATGTTCTTGGATGTATGCATTTTGCGAATTTGGATTTATTATTTTCCAACTTGAACGCCACTACCTCAAATCTAGTTTATTAATATCTTAATGAACACGTTACAAATAATAAACACATACAACTACGATTCGTTCCATATCAACCAACTAACTCTAAAAAACTAACTATGACATTTGTAGACAACACTATATTTTACGAGATTTATTAATATTGTAATGTGAGATCCGGAAAAAATGGCATTTCCGCTTCCGTGATACAACCACATAATATAGGCGTGTGCCGCTTCGTTCAGATGATAACATCGACGTAACATCATTACGTGAAATTGACATCAAATCCTTACTTAAGTCACTTATAAACAAATTCACCATCGGGATGAAAATATAACTAGTTTCTTTTGTGCGTATCTGCACACTTACTTCTATTGTACCTCTGCACCTTTTCAATTCACCCATATACATGTCAACATATCCAGAATGCTGGCAAAAATGCTAGACTCATCCCAGTGCATAAGAAAAATGCGACCTCTCAAATGCACAAGCAATAAACAATTTTTTACTGAAGTATTTGAAAAATGTTCATATAGGGTCATTTATCCTCAGTTTTTAATTTTTTTCTTTCTGAAGATCAATACGGATTTCTTAACAACCGCTCTACCCGTATTTATTCGGAGTAAATCTTATCCAAAAACAAGTTGACAGTATTTATCACAACATTCTATTAGATAAAATTCACAATTGTAATAAATCAGCCTGATCAGACTGATAGGAATCAATATCTGTCATGCATGAGTCATCAATTATCGTTGCTTATTGTTGAATCCGGTGTGCCACAGCGTAGAAATTGGGGGCCCATTATTGTTTCTGATCTGCATCAATGATTTGTGTTGTAAACTCACTTGAAACCCAGCTCGCAGATCGACGCGAAAAATACATCATTTAATGGTAATATGCCCATAAGCGACGTCTTTTTCATGTCAGTCTGCTAGCTAGTTTATTTAACTTCGTTATTCTTAACTGATTCTTTTGTTATAGGATGACAATATATCGAGGCAAACTAGACATTTAAGCAACACTTTAGGGAGAGCAGACGATTGCAGTTGCGGTAAGTTTAAGTTACACTTTCCAACCACCTTCTTACTTGATGTCAGTTTTTGCTTATTACGCCGTCTAAGGCAATATTGGATGTTCAATCGAAAAATAGTGCGTCGAATGAAAAAAAATCAAGTGAGATTTAAAGCGTTTTCCCTTATTACAACTGTCGTGTTTACCTCAACAAGAGATTTCTCTTTTTATTACTCTTCACCGGTCTTTTTCGCAATCACCAGTTCGCTAATTATTTTTAAGGTTGAAGTTTATATGGAGTGGAACATCGTGTCTGTCGTTACGCAATACCGGTGTTACGTTGCCAACATGCAAATATTATAGATAGAGACGTATATGATGCAATAACGTATTTTGGAAGCTTATATCTGCCAGATTAATTTGCATTATACAGAAGTTAATTTATCGATTTTCACTTTTAAATTGAATACTTCCAAAAGGAAATGGAAATTAGGAGTTTATTGCGATTATAGTTGCGTCTGTGGCTTCTAATAACACGATCGATTTATGGGATTACTGACTTTCTTTGATTGAAAGTGCGCAAAATAGCTGAGCCTCCGCTTAGGAACTGTGACGCGCAACTTAAAAACACTCCACGTCGCACGAGTATATACAAACTGTATACGTGTTTCGACATCGGAGTTGCCATCTTCAGCGGTAACGATAAAATTTTCGTTTAAGTGTGATCTCCATTATCATTAGGTATCAGAAACGATAAGGGAATTTCTTTTGATCTTTTACAGCTCCATTTTTAGCTTAGCCAAGATTAGTTAATCTTGATATCCATTTAGGAACACACCAACAATACGTCAATAGATCTTACGCAAAATAATTGTGCGATACAAGAGCTACCTATATTTCAATTCTGATATTATTGTCCCAAAAGTGGTCAATGAATTTCAACGATTGTTTAAATCAGAGGCTCCCAAACTTTTTTTTCTCATAGACCACTTTGAGAGTTTTGCTGGTTCCGGTGGACCCCCTGCAGCTACATTTCTACCATATTCCCAAAACTCGACAAAAAATGTGAAGATTAGATCTAACTATGGAAATTTGCGTTGCGGCTGAGTTATTCGTTAATTAATTAATTGATTGTGTTGTGAGTGGATGTCTAAAAATGAATGTTAGCCAATCAAAAAATTGATTCCATCCAACTTTACTCCTTTGACATCTACTCACAGCACAAGAAACCAATCAATTCTCATATTTTATTTAGAAAACTCCCCATTCGGAGTGGTAAAAATAAAAAGATAAATAGTATAGTTCCTTGTGTTGTATTTATTCAAATATGTTATTATTACACTATTAATTATTATTGTTATCATATTACATTGTAATATAGCAGTTGTAATATAATTAAAATTAAATATTAATAACGTAACGTAACTTCTACAATGACAATCACACATCATAATTTTAGTGGGAGGGATGTACTTGATGGATTGACAGCAAATTATCAATATTTGGCTACAGTTTTGTTAGGAATAACATTTATTTATTGAAAAATCTAAATTTTCTCTCCATTAATCCATTAGTTGTTGGTCCCGTACAAATCCTCCTACACAAAACCTGACACGAACGCAGTACCCTCAAAATATCAGCGGATTTGTATCCAAACTTTCTTTGCTGTTATCTGAAAAGTAAAGTAACAACTATGACATTACTATAATATTGCTTATAGCACGTGAAGCGGTCTGTTACACTCCTGTCAGATGCACGACACTATGCTAGCCCCCTTTTCGACTCGTGAGCATCGATATTCAATTCAATTATATTTCCAATCATTTTCTAGTATGCGGCGTCAACAACCGGAACATGAGAGTTCTAGGCGGAAACATATCTCAAGCCCACGAATTTCCATGGCTAGCCGGCTTGTATAGGGGCGGAGAATTCTACTGCGGCGCTAGTTTGATCACCAAAAGACACATCTTAACAGCGGCACACTGTGTTAACGGGTAAAACCACCCCAAAAAAAATCTTACGCATTTGTCATCCAAAAATCATTATAGTTTCGACATGAACTCCATTCGAGTTGTACTGGCAGATCACGATAGGGACTCCCCGGACAGGTTATCGACTATACAAGTCAGGAATTTAATAGATATGATTCCCCACGAACGATTCGACTCGCAAAGTTTCAATAACGACGTGGCCGTCTTGGAATTGGATTCGCCAGTCGAGTTTGGAGAGAAGATCCAACCAGTGTGTCTTCCAGTCATCGGTAAGGGAATTTTAAGGCATTTTTGTGTTGAAAATATATGATAATCGTTCGATTTGTAGCTCACAAGGATTATACGGGGGTTCAAGCTATAGTAGCTGGTTGGGGTAAAATTGGAGAACGCTTGGACACATCTAGAATCTTACGGAAGGTCGTCGTACCGGTTTGGAGCAAAAAGGATTGCTACGCCTCTGGGTACGGTGTATCAAAATTGTCCGAAAACATGTTCTGTGCTGGGCACGCCGAAGGACAAAGGGATGCTTGCCAGGTACGAAAAATTTGCCAATTATTTTTACGTCTATCGACAATTTATCACTTTGTTACCACTTAGGGAGATAGCGGTGGCCCTTTACACATGAAAGTCAAAAGCGGCTACATGGAACTGATCGGTAATCAACCCTAAATCATGACATCTCGCTCCTTCAACAACTGAAATTATTTTTGCTTATTTAGGTGTCGTCTCTTGGGGTCGCGGATGTGGTCGACCAAATCTCCCGGGAATTTACACCAAAATCACCAATTACTTAGATTGGATAACGGAAAATTTGAGTGGAGAATGCTTATGTTCCCCTCCAGCCTAAGTCTTCTATATTCCCCAAGTTAATCTAGTCAACTTTATCAAAGGGAAAATTCCTAATTCCATAGGAACCGTTTCCAAAATCTAGTCATTGTTACTTATTCGTGCCAAAGTTGTTAGTTTTTTTGCGTGTGTAAAATAATTTAGATTCTATTTTTAAGATTCAAGATTTAGACGTATGTATTAACTATATATTCATGTTTAGTTTAGAGATTTAGGTTTTTAAATATATACACCAAAGTGAAATGAAATAAATTTAGTGCTCCTACTCTATCATTAACATTTTGCTCTTACGCTGGTTAACAAGACCTTCGTACCAAGCACAAAAATGCCTGATTTCCGTGCTGAAATCAGAATTTCTCCATCACCCTTAGTTTTTATGTTCCAGGATATCCGCTTATCCACCTAAAATATGCATGCATAGATAAGTAGTATAAGAGAACATGTCTTGACGATATTTCAGTTGTCGGCTAGAGCTCGGAACTGATCAAGCAGCAATGGTTAATATTTGATCTGATAGTGAGAGTGATTTTGAAGATGAGTGGATTGAAAGTGATATTACACCAACTTTGAAGGATTATTCAAATTTTTCGGGTGTATCTGTCGAACTTACAATTAGTGATGCACCGAGTATTAGTAAAGTAACGGATTCACTTTTCGATAATGATTTTTTAAATTTACTTGTTTCTCAAACAAATTTATACCA
>JARFOC010001057.1:0-11964 GCA_031763485.1 Osmoderma eremita | reverse complement strand
TTTAAAACCCAAGCTTCGCTGCCGTACAATAGACTGGGTACCGCCATAGTTTTATAAAATTTAAGTTGCGTTTCGCTCCGTGTAATTTTACCTATCTTTTTAATCACTTCCATCATTTTAGTGCTGAAGTTTTTTGAAGTTTCTCTTCCCACATCATTGATCTTGAAACACTGTCGAAAGCTTTCTCCAGATCAATTGCACCTATGTATATTTTTCGATTTGTTTTAATGATTTTTTCATTTATTTGTCTAGGCACAAATATCAATTTTTGGATAGATCTTTCTGCTCTGAAACTTGCGCGAGTGTCTAGGAATGTTGGCCCAAGATGTTCCCTTACACGTTCCTCTATTATTCTCTCATATATCGTATAGGCTAGCATAATAGGGTAATCTCTCTGTAGTTATTGCATTGCATTGTTTCTCCTTTCTTGTGTTGTGTTGTTCTTATTAAATGAATGCATTGATATTTTTATTTTATATTTCCTAGGCTAGTAACAGCCCAAGCAGTTCAGGCATAGATAATTCCATTCATTTTTGTGACATCCACCATGAACCACATCGTCTGTATTGTGAAACTTGTCTTACGCCGGCCTGTACAGAATGCACTCTGTCGGACCATAGAGGACATTCGTTGGTCTATATTCAGGACGCTATAGAAGCTGCTAGAACAACTACATTAAAACTCTGTACAGAAACTAGAAACGCAATCACCGCTATCAAAGAAGCCATAGACAACATCCAAAAGGTTGCTGAAAGTGTGGAATTACACTCCCGCAAGGCTGCTACTGATGTCAAAAATTTTTGTCACAGGTATGTCAATTTTTTTTATCAATTCTTTAATATTAATATAATATTAATAACACTTAATAGATTTCTGGCTGCAATAGAGGAACGCAAAAAGGAATTACTTTCACGCATAGAATTTGTTAAACAAGTAAAAAATAAAAATCTCACCAACCAAATGGATTATTTACGTTCCGCTGTTGGAAAACTTATTCGTACAGTGGATATACTGAACGAATCACTTGCAACCAATAATGGTATAGAAATGATGATCACTAGTGAGAAGGCAGCCCTCGACTTAAAACAGATACGAACTATACGATCTGATTTAACTCCTTGTGAAACAGACCACATATTATTTGTACCGTCGGATACGCATCGAAATACCAATTCGTTTGGTTATATTAGCACGGTTCCACTTAATACACAACATAGAACACCAAAGGCCCCGAAAGAGCATTTGATGGCGACTTATTCAAAACCAGTGCCGGTAGAAATGAAAGCAGAAGGTAGTAGTAATCAACCTCGTACTGTGGGCACAGGAAGGCCTATTCATGGAGTCGCTAATACTGTTATTGCTAGAGATTCTGGTGGATCGTCGTCCCTAATTTTCGGCACTGAAGGGGAAAATGACGGACAGCTGTGTCGACCTTGGGGTGTTTGCTGTGATAAGCAGGGTAACATAATAGTTGCTGACCGCAGCAACAATAGAATACAAATTTTCCATCCGGATGGAACTTTTAAGCATAAATTTGGAGAACAAGGTGCAGCTCCTGGGCAGTTTGATAGACCTGCTGGAGTCGTCGTAGATCCTATGGGAAGAATCGTTGTTGCAGACAAAGACAATCACCGTATACAAATCTTCAGTTTGGAGGGAAATTTTGTACTGACATTCGGTGAAAAAGGTTCTAGAAGCGGACAGTTTAATTATCCGTGGGATGTAGCCGTAAATTCACAAGGCAATATCGTAGTCAGCGACACAAGAAATCATAGAATTCAATTATTTACAAATGAGGGCATATTCATAAATAAGTACGGGTTCGAAGGTGCAAATACTATGTGGAAACATTTTGATTCACCGCGAGGTGTTTGTTTCAATCCATCTGGACACGTTATTGTAACTGACTTCAACAACCATCGTCTGGTGATCGTAGACCCTTCTTTTCTGCATGCACAGTTTTTGGGACAGGAGGGCTCCGGATTTAAACAATTCCTAAGACCGCAAGGAATTGTTTGCGATGACGAAGGTCGCATTATTGTTGCCGATTCTAGAAACCATCGGATTCAAGTTTTTGAAGCTAATGGTTCATTCCTCTGGAAATGCGGACAGAGTGGGAAGAGCAAAGGTGAGTTGGATCGACCAAGCGGTATCTGCTTAAATCCAGAAGGTCGAATTGTCGTCGTGGATTTTGGCAATAACAGAGTGCAAATTTTTTAATAGATAGTACAATATCATTTTAAATGATCTATTTGAACGAGGTTTTCTCAGAAAAGTTCGAGTTTTTATTTATAATTATAAAACAATAAAGTAATGTAACTGTATACCCATGTTCATAAATCAAACTATACATTTTACAAAGACACTTACAGTGTTCACTAGCTCTTTTAGACTTATAAACTTAAATGTAAGTAAAAAATTGATTACACGTACTTACAAATGTCACCGCGTCTAAAATGTGTAAATTCCACAGAAATTAGTCCTTGACGCAGTTACAGGCAATAACTTTGCTTTTATATTCCTGTAATTATCGTGACCCTTTTTCATTATACAGGATCTCCCAAGTTGAGTGGCCTATTAAATTATTTTGGGAAAGGAAATATACGAAAATACTGAAAGTAATACGCTGCCATAGACCAATGTGATTTTTCAGCGTAAATTATGTTCACCTTTACATCACTGATTAATTAATTTTTATTGCAAATTCTGATTCTAAACGTTATTCTAAGTAGAAAATTTTAAGGTTTCCCTATACCTAAATGTAACCAACTTTGAGATATCTTCAAACTTATGTAAAAGATTGTTTTGATAGCCTTTCATTAAATTTTTTTTTACCACAATCGTAAATTTCAAGATTCAAGTTGCGTATCATTTGAAAGTATAATACTCAGGTTTTCATATCATATCCTAATTATCCCTAAAAAAATTAGTCTGGTCGCAATATGGCGTCAAACCTCATTATGTTTAATTGTCCAAAACTCAATTTCCTTAAATGGAACACTCTGTATATTTTTACAGTATGATACACAAGCTGCGTTCATTTATTTGTTCTGGATTTGGAGTAGTGCAGACAAGTGCGGATCTAGGAACATTAAAAGAGTGAATAGTGTATTTTGGTGTATTTCATATTCGAACGGTTGTAGAACCTTTTCTGTTCTTATCATAACCTTAATAACTTGTTCAAACACTGATGTTGCTATAACACTGAGCAAATCGTATATAAAACACCTAAAGACGAATGAAAGGACATTAAATATGAATATTTTATGTTTTATTTTTTCTTTCTTAAAATTTTACAAAAAACAGGTTATAACCAGCTCTATTACTCTACAAACCCTACGTCTCTCCCACTCGGTGTTTATGGAGCGTCGTGGAGTGTGTTCCATTCACTCCACTCCTAATTTTTCGAACGATTAAAAAAGAAATCTATTAGCTCCGTTTGTAATAAACGAACGCCAAGATACAAATGGTTCTCGTAGAACGAATAAACAAACGTAGCTACAGAATCAAATTCTGCACGGATTAGTATTAGGTTTCCCTATACCTATTTCTTTTCGTTTTCCTGTTATTAATAATTGTGTATGTTAATGACATATTTTGCTAGAGAATTACCCCATTTTTTCGCAATACAATACTTTACATTAAATTTTCTACATTCTTTTAACAGTTTTATCACATTCCCCGTGAATATAAAATAAATTCAATACTTCTTCCTGAGAATAAAAACAATTATTCATTTGTATTTTATCACTTAAAAACCAACACTAATATTAATAAACAATTATAAAAGAAAAATCTTTTACTACCCAATTGTAAGTTCTGCTACGAAAGAATCAACATTTTTTTGTTCAAGTCATGCTGACTAAGAGTCAACTTAAAGTGACTTAAGTTTACTTTTCTCCTTATTTTCTAAATTTTTTTCTTCATTTTGCACATTTCTTTGTGTTAAGTCAATAAATACTTTGTTTAGTTGAAATTTATTGTGCGAAAAATTGGGTTAATTCTAGCAAAATATGCCATTATTAAAGGAAAACGAAAAGAAATAGATATAGGAAATCCTAATACTAATCGCTGCAGAATTTAATTCTGTGTGTGTATTATGATGTAAAAATATACAGAGCATTCCATTTAAGAAAATTGAATTTTGGACGATTAAACATACTGAGATTCGACACCATATCGCGACCAGACTGTAAAATTTTCAGAGATATTTAGGCTATGGTTTGAAAGCCTAAAATACTTTCAAACGATAAGCAACTTGAATCTTGAAACTTAAGAGTGTCGTAAAAACAATTTTTTAGATGAAAGGCTACCCAAAACGATTTTTTACATAAATTTGAAGATATCTCAAAATTGGTTACATTTCCCTATAGGGAAACCTTAATTTTTTGTCTTTAGAATAATGTTTAGAATCAGAATTTGCAATAAAAATTATAGCATTCCATTTAAAATAAGAAAATTAATGGCGACTTTCGGTCAACCGGAAATCATGCAAAAGTTAAAATAATTTAATCTGAAAGATCACTTTGGCCTGGGGCAGTGTACTTATTTTCAGAATTTTTGTGTATTTCCTTCCCTAAAATATTTTAATAGGCCACTCCACCCTTTATATTTTGCCGTTCTTTTCAAAGTTAAATACCGTCATATCAACCCTAATATTAACCTTATCGTACATCGAATATACTTTTAAAAAAATATAATTAAGTTTACATTATTAACACGCCATTGTGTGCCAAACATACGGTTAAAGGAGGCCTGACGTCAGGTTCAGTCATTAAAATATGTACATTATTGCCTCCTCCTCTTTATACATATTTTTCTGAGAAAACCTTAACGTTAAAACGGGTATTTTATCGTGTTAACTTGCTGAAATCTCAGGGTATAACGATTTGAATGAACACCTCAGGTAGATTTTTTTTATTTAGGAAATGTGTATGGTTTTTGCACTGAAATTTATGTAAAATGTATTATTTTTACCTTGCGAGAAGCCTAAGGCTTTATAGTATAAATTTTATCCTGGATATATTCTTCTAAATATTTTTATGTACATGTAACCGAGAATTTTATCGCATTATATAGTATGTACCGTGAATGGTTTGAAGTTAAACCGACACCCTGATTTCGGCTAAAGTCGGCATTTGAAGGTTTCCTGAAAAATGTGAGTGTTTGCGGAACGCTTTTCACATTTGAACATGGTAACATAACCTCACTTATAGTTTCCAATGTATCCAAGCGTTGATAGAAAAACGTTTATTTGTTGAGTTAACGTTGATTTCGTACAAAAGGGACAAACGGGATTATTTCTCATCTACGCTTAATACGATCACAAATATATACATAATCAAAAATATCTAAATTACCCTAAGGTTGGAAGGTCAGTTTTGTTTCAACACTGGATAAAGTTGATTCAATTCCTTCTGTCGGCTGCCATATTCTTCGCGTCCAACCACGTTTTCCTCTCTTTGGGTCGTCCTCTCCTCCTTCTCCCAGTCACTCTAGCTTCCCTAATTCTTTTAACTGGTGTATTATGTCCTAGCATCTGCAAGTGTCCCCACCATCCGAGTTGTCTACCCACTATGTAATTTTCTACTGCTTCTACTTCTAGCTTTTCTCTGATGTCTTGATTTCTAACCCTATCGACTCTGGTAATCCCTTAAACCCATCGTAAATACCTCATTTCTGCTGCACCTGTCATACTTTTCTCTTTTTGCGTTAAAACCTATGATTCACAACTGAAAGTAAGGATGGGTCTGTAAATGGCTTTGCAAATGTTCATTTTCGTTTGCTTGGTTACCCCTTCTTTATTTACAAGACATTTTCTTATTGCTTAGTATACTTTGTTGGCCTTCTCTATTCTCTTAGTCAGTTCGATTTTCTGTCTTCATGTCTCTTCAATAGTTGTTCCCATATATTTAAAACTTTTGACCTGTTTTATTCTTTCCTCGTCGACTTTAATTTGAATTTGTGTTTGCATTCCTAAGGCCATGACTTTTGTTTTTGCTTTTTAATACTTTGTTACAAACATTTAAATTTAGCTCCAAGCCTTTTCCCTCACATGGTCTTGAGTACTTCTATTTAGTTTGGTAAATATATATATATAGTATTTTCATTTTTGTGTTAATTAGCGTTATGGCTCTGTAGTTTTCACAGTTTTTTGTCGCCTTTCTTGAACAGTGGTACGATTGATCCAATTTCCCACTCATGCGGCACTTCTTCCTTTTCCTAAACTTCATTAAAAATTCGTAATAAAAATCTTGTACCTGTTTCGCCCATGTTTTTCATCATTTCCGCATCACAAATACGATATCTTAAAGTTGTAGATCATAAACATAACTTCTAATAATTCCAGTTACCGCAACTAACCAGCTTATTATTCTGGTAACTGCGGTTGCAATCAAAAGTTACCATTTTCAGTAACCGCATTCCGCGAATCACAATTGTTCAGGAACTAGTGATTCTTGGTACAAGAAACTGGAAGTCACCGTAGCCACGGTTGCTGCTGTTAGATTCACGGTACATACTATTAGTGTACAATGAATATTTTATTGACAGATAAGATGTTGTATTTTATTTGTGCCAACCAAATAATTTTCATCGTGAGTTACCATTTTTCTGTTACTTATTATATACTTCCTTATATATACAGACTGATATTGTAACTGTTGAGACTGATTACATGCACTTATACAAAATAACAATAATAAGCATAATGTTGCTCATTTTGTGCATCCGATACATGTGCTCTCATTTCTTTAATAATTAAATGTGATTTGGGTTGTATCTATTATAGTGTTAGTCAGAAAATTTAGTAGGTTGTAGTCAAAATGCATATTTTCTAATAAAAATACGTAATATCTCTTATCTTAAACCTGATCACTGTGGCCTATTAAATTTTCCATGTTATACGTAGTAAGTAATATCTCCTTATTTGGATTTTTCAAATAAATTGCAGGCTGTGTTACAATTTTCCTATGCTACTGCTACACCTGAGTTAAAATCAATGTCAGTGTTAACCATCAAAAAAGTGTAAGCTGTTGCAGTAAAAATGATGGACGAGTGACCACACCACGACCAGTAGCAGTAGCATAATACAGTACTACAACGTCGTTATTCACATCATCACAATAGATTTTACACTTTATTCAGCCTGCTAAATACTTAAAATACTTAAAACATAATGAACCTGTGATTTTTTTTTGAAAATTGAAACACTTAAAAGCAGCTAAGACTGATTCATAAATGATTCAAACCCAGTATTGTTTATTTATATCTCCAAATCAATGATGATTTAAAATTATGTAATTTACGGGAAAAAATTATCCAAATAAAAAAGACAACGTGAATCTATGGATAAATGAACGATGCACAATGGTGACGGTTTGTTATCCAAAAAAATAAGTTTTTGGCGTACAGTGAGAGACTAAAGTTTCAGCACAAAAATATCACTTAAAAAGAAAATAAAGCATTTTAACCCAAATGTAAGCATGCAGTTTATTTATAGTTCAAGAATAAACAGTAATGAAAACTGAACATATCTTTTATGTCGTATCGGTAAGAGTAAATTCGCCGAAAATAAAAAATACGCTGGACAAACGTTTAAATACAAATCAAAAAATATATCTTTTGGCTAATATCGTGATTTCTGACCAGGCCGTTGTTAGAGCTTCCTTAAAGGATTCTTTGCTTTTTGAAGTTGCATGATTAATGGTTCGCGCCAATAATTCCCAAACGTGTTCAAGTGGTTTTAACTTTGATGAATGGGGAGGACTACAGAGCTAACGTGGAGCACAATACAGTAACCAATCCTACGCCAAAAAAAGCGGTATGGATGGGGTCCTGTTGGAAAATCAAATTTCTTCCCAGACCCAAACTATTCACAGAAGACTGCAAATGTTCCTCCAATATACTTTTAGGTATCTGTCTTTTAGGTACCATCGGTAAAAGCTAAATCTTATATTCCAGCTGCTGCAATCGCTCACCAAACCATCACACTACCGCCACCAAGCTTAATGGTACGTACTAAATTTTTGGTTTGAAGTGCTGTGCGCCAAATTTTTTCGCGACCATCGCTGCCAAAAATATTAAATTTAAATTAACCTGTAAATAGGACTCTTCTCCAAACGCCCTCATCGATATCCTTGCACTTGTTTGCCAAATCTAGGCGAAAATGCCGATTTTTTTCAGAAGTAATAGGTTTCTTACCTGGAATTCTGCTTCGATAACCCTTATCCCGTAACAGTTTTCGGGTGAACATGCTTGTCCGATACTACAGCAATACTACCGGCTAACTTTGATGCAGTTATTCTCGGATTTTTCTTCACTTATTCCTTCAGGATAAGGCCAACATCTCGGCGAGAAAGTTTCTTGGGTCGTCCAGTTCTGGGTTTATTTTCCACTGTATTGTCAGTTTTATATTTTCTTATAATATTTTACACACTTGCGCATGAAAATTTCAAAATTATTTAATTTAAATGTTTAATTGTTCCAAAGATTTGGTTAGTTTTCGTTACTGATTATTGTTCAACTATAAATAAACTGCATACTTACATTTGTGTTAAAATTGCTTTATTTTCTTTTTAAGTGATGTTTGTGTGATGTATTTAAACTTTAGTCTCTCACTGTATATAGCGTCCAGTTACATTACTTTTTCACAAGACGCTACACTCATTATTTCGAATTACCATTAAGGGTTTATATCTATGACAATGCATTATGTATAGCAATGTGGGATTAGCATCCGTAAAAGGCGTATTGTATTTGCATTAAGATGTATTTGTTTCTTTTGATATTTTTTTCCGAGTAATTCAAAATTATTCGATTTTAAAGGTTTATATTTTTTTTTTTTGATAATACACATTTATATATCCAATGGTGCATATTGTGTCTTTGTGGCATTGATGTTAGCTTATAGGTAAATATTTAGCAGAAATAATGTGAGTTAATAGGATCAATGCATTGTCCGGTCGTCTCTTATAAAGCAGTACAATCTTATGGAGTTCCATAATCATGTTGTTTCAAATTACTTCAAGTTATTACAATCATATTTGCTATTAGCGGTATAACAATTTTAGATATTTAATATTTTAAGATTGGTTATGAATAGCAAAAAGGAAACTTTTCTTCAAACATAATACAGTTTATAGAGCGAAAGGCAAGTAAGTTGAAACTGTTACATTTGCATTGTATCTGAACTGAATCTTAATTGAACAGAGTTGGTTTAGGAGTTTATTCATGAAAATAAAATCCTGGCATTATTTTATGACCTGATATACTTCATTGATGTTTTTGCTCTTTTCTTGGTTTCCTAGTATTTAGTTATTACATTTTAATCGTATACGTAGTTTGTTTTTAATAATACATGTATTCTCAGTTATTCCTGTTCTGGCCATTTTTAACAAGTGCACTTCACAAAGATATTGTTTAAAAATGCGCCTATATTTAGCAATAGAAGTATATACACCTTGTAACGATGGTGCAATTTTTTGTAATAAACAGTTCCTAACAAATGTATATATGTTTTATTCGGCAATATAAAATAAGAATAAAGAAGTGCTAAACAGCACATGTACTTACGCGAGACTATACTTCAAGTAGGTGAAAAATTATTCATTTCAATTCACATATATTTTAACACTATACAGGTTGCCCATAAGTCGGTAAATAATTCAATTAAATACGGAACCTTCAGTAAATCATATACTGCAAAAAAAAAATTAACCCGGGAGACTGGGAAAGGGTTTTAGCGTATGTAAATTACCAACCAAAAACATCCACACGCGAGATTTCAAGCGAATGCGCTGATTCCACAGAAAAAGGCTCGCCTAATTCTTAAACAAAATAAATACAAGCCATTTAAATGCAGTATTCGTCGGACGTTGTATGCTTAAGACCATGAAAGATTATTATTGCTAGATGGTTCTTTAGAGACACACATAATAATCCGCTGTTTTCTAGTACAATTTTATTTACGGATGAAACGAAATTTACAAATGATGGCATATTTAATCGAAACAACAATTGGGGTCATATTTTTATGAAAACAACTTAAATGGTGAACGATATTTACACTTTTTACGTAATGCATTGAGAGACATGTTAGATGAAATACCACTAAATTTGATTGCAAAATTTAAAATACTTCCAGCACCATGGTGTACCTATTCATAATTGCCGAGCTGTGTGTAATTATCTTTCGAGGCATTTTCCTAACTGGATTGGGAATGCAGGTACAAGCAAGATCTCCAGACATTACACTTCTAGACTTTTTCTTATGGGGTGCCGTAAAAAATAAAGTTACACGAATGAAACTAATAACATCGAGGATTTAAAGATTAGTATTATGGCGGCAATAGGAAGTATCAGACCTCACAGTTTACATAGAGTTCAAACTGAAATTGTAAGGAGATGCGAAATGTGTATATGGAGGACATTTTGAACACTTATTTAATTCAGTTACAATGAAGTTGTTCGCTTTCTTATGTTTTTGCCGAGTTCTTCTTCTCTCTTTTATCCTCTTACCCCCTCAGGGTGTCAAATTGGAGGTCCAATTTGTTCCATGCTTTCCTGTTCTTCGCGAGCCTTTTCATCTCAATCACGTACCCATTTCTTCGATCTTCTGCATCCACTTTTTTCTGGGTCGTCCTCTTTTTCTTTCCTGCACTCCCTCTGATTCCGTGATCTTTCTTAATAACGTGTGTTTTTCTTTTCTCATTATGTGGCCGAACCATCGTAGCTGTTTCCTTTCCATAAATTCCCCTATTCCCTCTTACCTCAGTGAGTCCCTTATTCTTACATTTGGTATTCTATCGTATCTTGTCCTTCCCTCGATTTTCCTCAAGAACAGCATTTCCGTCGCATTCAATTTGCTTTCCTGCTTTTTATTTGTCGTCCAAGTTTCACTTGCATACGTTAATGTAGCTCTCGCTAATGTGTTGTATACTTTTAATTTTACTTCTTTGTCAATTTCTGTTTTTCCTAATATTGTTTTGTTGATTGCGTAATATATATTTTTTGTCTTCTGTATTCTATGTGCTATGTCTGTTCCTATTCTTCCATCCTCTGGTATCGCTGAACCCAAGTATTCAAATGCACTCACTATTTCAATTGTGCCTCCGTCTATTTCTATTTTTCTCATCTCTTCGTTGTTTATTATCATCATTTTTGTTTTCTTCGAGTTTATCATCATTCCTCTTTCCATATTCCTACTAGTCCTTTCACTTTAGCATATGTATCTGCTATTAGGACAATGTCATCCGCATATAATAAGCTCTCTATTTTTACTGGTGTTAGATGGTAGTATCCTATATGTGTCTGTAAATACTGTGTTCTTGTTTAAGTAGCATTTAATATTTTATTCATTAATGTTATAAATAGAAGCGGACTCAGACTATTTCCTTGTTTAATTCCTGCTGTCATCTTAAATATACTGGACGTCTCTCCGTTCATTTGTACTTTTCCTTTTACATTCAGGTATGCACTTTCTATAGTTCTAATTAATTTTTCAGGTGCCTGTAGTTCTCTCAGGTAGTTCCATATATGAACACTACAAACACCTCCTCTCCTCTTTCTACTGCTCTTTCTGATATACTCTGATTATGTGGATATTGTCTGTTGTTTGCTTTCCTTGTCTGTATGCGGCTTCTTCATCTGCTAATTTGTGTCCAATATACTTTAGGAGTTTCTTCTGTAGTATCTTTGTATACATTTTAAATGCAATCGAAGAAAGATAAATAGCTCTATAGTTCTCACATATTGTATATTCTCCTTTTTTATATATTGGAATTACTATATTATTTTCCCAATCCTCCGGTATACGTTCCTCCTTCCACGCTTTTTTGAATATGTCCACCAACCATTTTCTGCTTCAGTGTTTAAATTGCCTCCTCCACTTCTACTTTTATACCTTCTTCTTCATCATATTCTACTATCTCTTCATTTCCTTCTACCGTTTGTATGTCCCGTTGG
>JARFOC010001056.1:15405-53739 GCA_031763485.1 Osmoderma eremita | reverse complement strand
AATAAATTGTAAAGAATGTAATGTAAAATATATTGGGCAAACAAGACGATCAATTTTAACACGTTTTAAAGAGCACACATCGATTAGGAATGAAATTCACTAAGTTACGGCAGTTGTTTAAAGAAATCGAATGCCAAATCTTCTTTGTTAGACTCTTTCACTGGAACAAGTCGTGTTTTTTACTCCACCCCATAGATTTTCTAGGGGATTAAAATCAGGCGATTGCGCAGGCCAAGGCATAACGTGTACTTTATTCGCCAAAAACCAACCCGTTGATACTCTGGAAGTGTGCTTTGAGTCGGTATCTTGTTAAAACGTCCAGAGCAGCGGCATATGTTCTTCTGCATAAGGTAGCACGAATATCTGTAGTCTAGTCCAATACAGTAAGAGGAGTATACATTTATTTTTTATTGTATGTCACAAAAATACGTTTCAAATACAATTAATACACAGACCAAATTTCTAAACAGAACTAAAATATACTAAATGATTCACATTCTCGGGTTAGCCGTTAGTTTGTTCAGTTTTACCCTACGCCTTAAAACCATCATTGACAAATTTGAACGGCACCTGCAAACACTATGGCTTTCCAGTGAAAACTATGCCGTTTTAAGCAGTACCTACCTATGAACAGGAATTCCTCTTATAGAAATCAGCACCGTTACTGCTAAAAGACCTTATCCGTATTTCATATAGCATATGGGGCCAAGAGGCCAAGTAAGAACTGAATTTATTCTTTTTTAATTGATTTCCATTACTTTACGTTAATTAACTATGGAAATAATACTATCAAAAATATTATAATATTCATGTTACAGAGTATATTTTTTATTATTGGGTGTACACAAATAAATAAGAGTTTGTGGAACTATTATATGTAGTTCTCAGTCCATCTTTTGCTGACTTGTAACTTTCCGCATCAATTTAAAGTTGTAAATATAATTTTAGGTGTATTACTATCTCACAAGAACATAGTTTCCCAAATAACTTGTTTGATCGACGCCTGGAAATGGACGGAAAAAGATACCTTACTACATACTTTGCCGTTACATCACGTTCATGGTATCGTGAACGCTTTACTTTGCCCTCAATACATAGGTGCCAAATGTATCATGTTACCGAAATTTGATTCGAACACAGTTTGGGCTTACCTATTGGGAATTAATACGAACCCAGATGACCGACGAATAAGCGTATATATGGCCGTTCCAACTATATACTCAAAATTAATCAATGAATATCAGAAAGTCTTTAGCGGCGACAGTAAAATGGTGGAATACATTCGAACGACTCTTAAGAATAAAATTAGATTGATGGTATGCGGTTCGGCACCGCTTACAGCCAATATTTTCAACAAATGGTTGGAAATTAGTGGCCACAAATTACTCGAGAGATACGGTATGACTGAAATTGGAATGTGTTTATCAAATGAATACGATTCAGATAGAACACCTGGATT
The DNA here is from genome assembly GCA_031763485.1 of Osmoderma eremita. NCBI lineage: Eukaryota > Metazoa > Arthropoda > Insecta > Coleoptera > Scarabaeidae > Osmoderma > Osmoderma eremita. The sequence goes on along the minus strand of JARFOC010001056.1, from coordinate 52,280 downwards.
TGTTGGTGTTCCATTGCCGGGGGCATCAATTAGATTAGTACGTAAAATAGATGATGGTGAAGATAATTATCTAACCCTATTTGAAAGCGCCAATATTAAAGGAACTGTGGAAACGAAATTATCTGGTTGGAAGGAGGCCGGGAACCCCATTGGAGAGCTGCAAGTAAAAGGAGATGGTGTATTCAAGGAATATTACAACAAACCACACGCTACACAACAGGAGTTCACAATTGATGGTATGTATTAAATATAATCTAATTTTTTGACCTGTTTAGCTCACAATAGTTATTTTTGATAGGCTGGTTTAAGACCGGCGATATTGCCGAGTACTCTATAAACGAGAAGAAATTTAAATTACTAGGGCGTCAGAATGTAGACATAATAAAATCTGGAGGTTACAAAGTCAGTGCCCTCTCCATAGAAACTGACATCTTGGAGCATCCTAGTATCGCAGATTGCGCAGTCGTCGGTGTTAAGGACGAAGAATGGGGTCAAAAGATAGTAGCTCTCGTGGTTTTAAAACCGAACGTTGAAGATTTAAATGTCGACGAATTTAAGGAATGGGCCAAAACCAAAATGCCCGGATATTCCGTACCGAAGGATGTAAAAGTCGTGGCGCCCCTACCGAAAAATGTTATGGGAAAACTTAACAAGAAGGAGCTGTTACGAAGTATCTCCGCGTGTTAAAATGTGTCATACAAGATCCCGCGCATGAGCAACTTAAGAAGACTGTAATGATAATATTTAATTTATAGTGTTTCATGTAAATTATATGTGTCATATCATGACGTTATATGTTGTGAACATCCTGTGAATGTGTTTCAAATGCAAGTGAGCGTCCAATCGACCACTAGGAAAACATCAAATTTGATCCATTGATTCACAGCATGTTCACTACACATTAACGATGTTGGGTTCAACAATATGGAACTGGCATAATATTACAATTGTTTATTTGGTTTTTTCTATTGCATATTATTTTCTAGAATACATTCGCTAAACATTTACATTTTTCATAAATACATTTTGGAATATCACTGATACGTTGTATGAATCCAAAAGAGAAGCAGAAATTTTTGTAATGTTAAATTTTATGTATCAATTGTAAAGGCAAAGGTAGAATTTTGATATTATAATCACATAAGTAAGAGAATATTTAGTAAACTGGCATTTAATAGCAACTTGATATTTGCCTTTAACAACTTTTTGAAAACTAAAAAAAAATATAAAATTCACGGAATAGAATAAAAATATTACCAGGCCTAGCATTTTTAATAAATTACATTTATGTTTTATTCGTTAATTTATGAAAAGTTTTTTTTTGTTTTTGACTATTGGCATTTTTTAATATGTCATCCATTTCCCAGCTAGCAAACTGACGTGAAAAAGACGTCGCTTAACGGTAATATGCCTTTAAACGACGTCTTTTTTACGTCAAATTGCTAACTGGATTGTGACGCTGGTTTGTGGACAAAATGCTTTTCTTATAGACCAAGTATCGCAAATGCGTGTCACGGTATTTCCACAAAGAAATACCGTTTTTTTGCTAATACAGGCTGATTCATTTTTTACCCTCACCGTGTCCCTCTCGCTTAAATTTGGCAAAGTTGTTAAATTTCGCGTTTGTTATGAACCCAAAGAGAAAATGGACTTGTGACAAATGACCTTCGAGATTTTCTTTCTCATCTTCTTTTAGCTCTACCACATTTATTTGGCCTTGCAGAGAAAATATAAAGATCAAGATTACTTTTGATCTATCTAACGGTATACTCGAAATTTTTATATGACGTTTGGGTTCTTTCCGGCCATCAACTTTTTTTCCACCGTCGAAATTTTGTATACTTTTGTTGTACAAGTAACCAAAACCAAATCAATTTTCTTTTCAACCAACTTTGTTTCTATCAAATAAATGTGGTTGAAAATTCTTTATTCCATATTTTTTGTACCATTCGGCATTTGAGCATTTTTTTCTCGTGCTCTTCCTATTTTCTTCGTGTAGGTCTCATTTGTTTTATATCGAACAGTGTCTCCGTTATTGAATCAAATAGTTGTGTCCCTTCTGAATCTCTCTATTCAACATCATTGGGTTGATTCTCAGTACTTTAAAAATAAGACTCTTGGGTAACTAAATCATTTTCTTCGCTACTACGGTCCTCATCGGAACTATCCACATTGGCGAGTGAAGCTTTACCATCACTAGATCCATTATACATCGGTTCTACTTGCGTCATTTTCTTCACTAACATCACTATTTTCTAACTACGTATAAAGAAGCTCTACTAGTACAACAATGACTTTGTTGCAACACGCAGTTTGCTGACTGTTCATGATCTTGAGAACGTAAATATATTTTCCGATTGGTTCACGTGATCACGAACCGTCAGCACACTGCGTGTTGGAACAGAGCTAATATTTTTCTCCTGAGCTGTTGTTTCTATCTCAAATTGAAGCTCAGGCTGAGTTGGATGCCTTTTAGAACTCACTCGTGCAATTTTTTCTAATTTCTACGAAAATATATTATAAGTGTCTATCATATCGATTCCTGCTAGTATTTACAAAAATAATAAAAACAAGAAATCCAAATCTCATCGGTTGGTGCTAACGTTACGGGTGGGGAGTCACTAAGATAATACCGCTTCGTGGGACTTCGTATAGTTTCCGTGCTGTTGGAGAGACAACACGTTGCCGCACGAAACAATACTATCTAAGCTACTGCCTGCCCGTAATATCCATCAGCTGCGCCTGAATACCAATAACGATTCACCCAAACCAAGCGGCACATGGATGTGTCGAACACTTTGATTATACATACATGGATTGAGTGTTACTGATTCTCCTATGAAAAATTAGTGAAGCAAGATGAATTGACAAAGAAGGAATAAGTTTTGCTTAGTGACTGGGAGAGATAGGTATATTTGCTAGAGATACTCTAAGTGCATGCGCCATTTGATGCACCGTTCTTGGTTGGTGATGTTTATTTTGGGTTTGTTCAGTTATGTTAGCTGATGAAGTTCAGTAAGCATTCGCGGTTAGCACTAGCGCATGCGTAATACTCTATTATCAACTATTTCTGTCTTTGTCCGATAAGCTTGCTTCAAGGTTTTCCTTTTACACTCAATCGATATATTGTATAATCGAAGGTCGAACATGAATCTGAACCAGCCTGAAACCTTATTCTATTACGTCTCTATTCTACGAAAATCCATACCGTCATATATGGGACAGCGGTGATGAATGAGTGAAACCCTAATAAGAACTTGGTACATGCTTGTGTATGTAATGTATTGATGATTAACTTACCATTAAATTATCATTTAGCAAATAGAAATACATATTTTTAGTACATATGTACTTATCAGATTTGTTCAATGATTTGATAAAAATACTAGACCTGATACAGGTAAGCATAGATGCGTTAGAAACATATTACATGGTAGAATGTACTACTAATGTATTGTGTATAAGAGTTATTTAATTTTATTTGCATTATTGTTTGAAAGTAAGACTGACTATACTTTAGGGATGGGACAAACGGTTATTTTCAAATAACCGTTATCACCGCGACGTTATTTTTCAATAACCGTTATTCTAAACAGTTCTCGTTATCATCGTTCTCGGCGTTTTAGATATGCGAAATATAATAACTGTCTGATATATTGTCATAATAACTCTGCGATATATTATAATCAGTTCTCTAGATAGAATAACAATCATTTCCCTGTTGGGATCGGCTATATATAAATATTTTCAAATTATATTTTTAAGCACGCAATGTCATTAATTTATTCGATATATTTACAGAAAGAAAAATACTAGTACACAACTCGCCCAAAAATAGACACGTTTAAGAAATGAAAATGCATATCGAATTATTTAAGTTTTCCATTTTGTAAATAAATATTGCACTCCAGAACGTATAAATGTATATTATATAACTATAGGTATAGGTATAATAGGTAAATAATGTATACTTCTATTCATGATTTAACTTTAAGAAAACAACCCAAAGATAGTTTCCCATTTTAATGATATCTGTTTTTCTCCTCTACGAAGAAAAACCTACGGCTTCCTCTGCTTCGTACTTAATCTAAACATCAACAGTCGTACATATCGGACTACTATTCGCCGAGTGAATATTATATTTAGTAACGAAGAACGGGTACCGAGAACGAGAATGAAGCGTATCCGTTCTTGTGAGAATATTGGATCGAGCGTTATTGGCTACCACTTATTTTGGTAACTGTTATTATCGATAATCCAGAACCGGTTAAAACAGTTATTGGCTGGGAACGGTTATTAGTAACAGTTATCGATATATCGCCCATCCCTACTATACATCACTAAAAAAAAACTCAGTGATTCATCACTAAATATCGTTTCAACTGATTTATATTTGCTTAAATCTTCACAATAGAAAAATATCAAACAAATCTGTATGATTTAAAGTAAATCGATAAACAATCTGTAGTTCTACATTTTTAATTCAATATATGTATAATCATTTGAGCACCTATGTACATATGTAATAAATAATGTGATATTGAAAACTATGAAGTAAGTCATTGCTAACTGATTATGATAATACAAGTTTAGAACTGTAATTGTTTCTAGAATCCCTGTGATTTGTTCAAATTTCCAGTAATATTCTAAAGTGCCAAATTTCGAACAAAATATTTTAATTGCCTATATTATTCATTCATCAGCTGGAAATTTAAATTCCTTACATTTCGTACTATGTACAACATTGCAATATCCACATCTATTAAAATGAGAGGATAGAAATTAGGAAACAACCTTAGCGTTAATACTCTCGGAATTAAGGACTGTAAGCCTACAGCTTCGGCAATGTAGCTATTTCTTCAGTCAATCCCGCATTACCTAGAATTGAAGGCATTGAGCATAGATCATGTATAATAAATAGGCGAAAATCATGTACGATAATGTAAATATTCTTTTTACCATTTTAATAAAATTATAACACAAGTTTGCTTATCGTTTTTTTTAGACTAGTTTATGCAGTTAAATGTTTTATCGTCAAAAAATTAACAAAACGAAACCTTTATAAATTATATGGACTACGTCAATGAAAGTCTATCAATTATGACAATACGTAATTAACAATTATGTTTGGAGCACTTGTTTTATAAAAATGGCAGTTCTATAGCTGCAAAGACTAAAAGAATCACTATTAAGTGTATCATTCTACAGTAAATATGACAACGCCATCAAAATTAGTGTAATCTGCAATGTGCATAACCATTTTGGTTTGCAATTTGAGACTGTACTTGACAAGATTGTCGGTGAGGGAAGCGTTAGGATGAAGGGAATAATGCATTAGTTCCCATATTTTCCAGGGCTCATCTTTTACTTGAACGGAGTCTAGACGTTATTTTACCAGCAAGTTAAGTGATATAATATATAATAATAAATAGTAAAATTAATAAAAAAAAACAAATGACAGCATTCAATAATTTCAATGGAAATGTAATTTAATAAGCCCTATAAAATAAATTTTATCACTACTGAGGAATTTTGGAACTTCCAAAAATTTAGATTTTTATCATTCATTAAAATATAAATAGATATTTTTTATCAATACCTGTACCATTAACGACTTATCTTTTAAGAACCAAAGTATTATAATAAAGATAAGTTCCTAAACTTGTTAGAGATCATTTTATAAATTGGACCAAAATATTTTGAGTATTTTGGCATAAATGTTATTTTGTCGTTTGCTCTTGCTAATTTATAAATTCAGTATATTGGGTCTATACGGAAGTAAAAAATAATAGTGAAATTTGAATTAAAGCTTGTTAAATATTTAATTAAACCATGTTGACTTATTTTAGTTTCAATAATAAAATGTAATCGTATACATTACATTAAAATTAGATATTTCGAGTGCCCGCCTATGGCATGACAGATTTAGAAAAGTGACACATTTGACGCTCTCTGGCGGGTGGCAAGTTAACCTGTCAGTCGTGTGATATTTGCAAGGTGTGACTATAGTGTGATTTGTGGTGTTATAGAATCTCATGTGTCTATCAATTAATAATTAATCAAATGGTTGATAATTTGTAAAAGCAACTGTGATAACTTTGAATGGATCCTTCGATAACTTGGTTCCAGCCAGAGCAAGAAGGTCCAGCTAAACAATTGTGGCTTCGCTTGTGGCAAACCCAGCAAGATCTGGATAATATGAACTTAAAAGACGCCGACAACGATCTTGAGTCTATAAACAACGCTCTTAATAACCAAAATCAACAAGGTATCGGATTGATAAATGGTAAAAATGATAAAAATAATATGTTAGTGCAACGTAGTCGTAAGGTCGAAAATCGTGCGAGTACTAGAAGTTCCTTATACCATCCGGAAAAACTGATTGCGCTACATGAAGGAACGGTTTGGAGGAAAAGAGAATTTCAGTATTCAAAAGGAGTGATTGGGTAAGTTGGAAAAAGGGAATATAAAGTGCCCTAAATATTTAAACGAAAGTCGTTCTTCTTGAATGCTAATTCATTTATTTGCCTTTAGATGGCCTAATTTGACATTTTAAATAACGTGGTATTAATTTCAAATTTTGTATATATTTGTTCCTAATATTTTCTTATTTGATGCTACAGATTACACCAAGAAATAGAGCATTTCTACGAATATATGTCGCCAACCCCCGTAGAACATCGCATACGGGGAGATGTAGTCCATCGTATAGAAAAAATTATTCAATCTTTATGGCCACAAGCACAAGTCCAAGTGTTTGGCTCTTACCGTACTGGACTTTACTTACCAACAAGTGATATAGACTTAGTTGTCATTGGTAACATATATAGAATTAAATACAATGAATAGTTGTAACACCCCTTTTTCTTTTCAGGCAATTGGGACAAAAATAAATCACCTTTAAGGACTTTAGAAAGGGAATTTTTAAACAAGGACATTGCAGATGAAAACAGTATCAAAGTGCTAGATAAAGCTTCTGTACCAATAGTAAAATTAACTGATAAAAAAACTGAAATCAAAGTTGATATTTCGTTTAATATGTGTAACGGTGTTAAATCGGCAGAACTTATAAGTCAATTTGTGCAAAAATTTCCCCCACTTAAAAAATTAGTGTATGTTTTAAAACAGTTTCTTCTCCAAAGAGACTTAAACGAAGTGTTTACGGGCGGTATATCGAGTTATAGTTTAATTTTAATGTGTATTAGTTTTATCCAACTACATCCACGGACTGATGCTAGGCTAGATTGTGTTAATTTGGGTGTCTTGCTTATAGAATTTTTTGAACTTTATGGACGTAAATTCAATTACATGCAAACTGGCATTAGGATACGAGATGGTGGAAGATACATTAACAAGGAAGATATGCAGAAGGACATGGTGGATGGTCATAGACCCAGCTTATTATGCATTGAAGATCCTCTCCTTCCCACAAATGATATCGGCAGAAGTAGTTATGGCGTATTACAGGTATTACGTGTTCTTATGGACCATATATATATATTGAGTGAACTATATGAATGAATGAGAGAATATATTATATAATAAACACCCATTATAACTGATAACTCAATAACTTTTATAGTGGAATATTTAGTATTAGTCTCCATACATACAGTGGGCACATAAAGGTTGGAATTAATTTTTTTAAACGGAAATACCTTTTTTTATTTCTTTCTCAAATTCCGAAAATATTTTATGTTCATATACCTGAATTCAACTGTTTCCGAAAAAAATTGTAGAACCCTAAAAAATTCAAGTAAACTTAAACAGTTAAAATATGTAAATAAAAGCTTGCATTGGGTCATACTGTTGACAGTGACAGTTGACTTATATATTAAGTGACTTTGTCTTAGCAAAACTTATTACGATAAGTTTTTTTTTAATGATACATCTTAATGAAAGAGTGCGAATACAGATACTCATGACGATTGGTTATGGGGACAGGCTGTGCACCCAAAAAGAAATTTGCGAATGTTTAATACTAAGTATCCTCACAGAGAACCAAAATGTCAATCTACTGTCAGCAAGGTAGAAAAAAAATATCGTAATTTAGGTCGGTTTACGGTATCAGAAGATAATCGGCTAAATATATTGCTGGCTCTTCAAGAAGAGCACCATAAACCTAGCCGCAGTGTTGCTCTGGAAAATCTGATCTGCCAGTCAGTGTGATACTTTGTGCAATAAACATCCACAGTTTTCAAAACGAATTGTATTTTCGGATGAGGCAACGTTTTGTCTCAATGGAGGTGTAAATAAACAAAACTGTCGGTATCGGGATACTGAAAATCCTCGCTGGATAAAGAAATGTCATACGTAATATCCTCAAAAAGTTAATGTTTAGGCCGGCATTGGTGAAAACACAATTTTGTGGTTCTTTTTCTGGGATGGCAATTTAAACGGTGACAGATATTTAGAATCTTTAGAAGATGACCTAGCACCATGTCTTGCCACTTTATACCCCAATCCAAATGATCCTGTTACACCAAACGATTTCTTATGGTATCCGCAAGATGGAGCTTCGGCCCATTACACTCGTTAAGTGCGTGAGTACCTCAATACGGTTTTCACCTGAACGATGGATTGGTCAACGGGGTCCAATTGAGTGGCCGGCCAGATGTTCAGATTTGACCTCTTTAGATTATTTTCTATGAGGTTATCTCAAGTGTAAGGTCTACGTTAACCGACCAAACAACATCGAAGACTTAAAGAAATAGGATAAGAGATGAAATGAGATTGTTAGAACCTAACGTAGTTAATAACGTTTTGCAGGAATTTCAATATCGTCTCGGATACTGCCAGGAAGTTGCTGGAAGTCATTTCCAACATTTGATAAAATAATTTTTATTTTTTTTTGCGTTTTACTACCTTTTCTAAATAAATAATAATATTTTGATGTTTCAAGTTACAGTGCATTTTTCTCGAAAACAGTTGAATTCAGGTACAGAAAATATGTTCAAAAATTGTCGTAGAATTAAATAGAGAAATAAAAATAGGTGTTTCACTAAAAAAATAATAAGTGAGCTGTCATAATATGTTTTTGGGTCACGTATACACCTGAAATAATCATCAGAAAAACGGCAACTAAAATTAAAAATCGAGGGGCCCGAGTGTTTCTTCGAGAGAAAAAAAAACCGGAATTTTAAAGGAATTTATTCCAACCGTTACGTGCTCACTCCATAAACAGCATAATAACATTTTTCAAATAATATTTTATCAAAGTTACATAAATATTCCAGAAGTAAGAAACATTCCTTTTTTTATTAATCGGTTTGTTCATTTTAAATGTTAATTTATATCACTACATAAAATACATCAAAATCATAGACAAACAAAAGCGAAATTCAAAAATATTTACTTTATCAAACCCGTTCATACATACCATAGACTCGTGGAATATCAACATATATTTTAATTTTATTGTCACCAGTTATATATTAATATTGGATTGATTAGTTTTTAAAATACACGTAAAATCAATAAAATATTTAATTTTTAAGTCCATATATTTCTAGAGAAGATACCTATTGTCGCTTGGCTATTGTAGTCTTACTTCTGATTTGATAAAGTTAATTATGTCACATTATAATGGAAGCCCCCAACAAAACGTGTCCCATTTTAAGTGCTTTTAATTTTTTCCTTCTCTTTCTTCCATATTAATGCTTATAATTGTTGAACAATTGGCACTATCTTAAGAAACGTTCAAAGTTTCTAGTTTTTTTTTTTTTGAGAATACGCCCGATAAAACTTTACGCTCCCCCCTGTATATTATTGTGTTACTTTCTGATTACCCTGTCGTATGCGCCTTATAACTTCCAATCAACATTCCACTATAACTTAAATGATACATTTGTACGTAAGATAATGAGCCTCGCTTCAGATAAGATATCAGTTTAAGATTATTTATAGAATCTAAATTCGTACATAGGAATATAACTATGGTATTCCCCACTTTTGCCTCACTTGCGAAGACGGGTCTATTATTAGCCGAAAATATTTCTTAATGAGGTAATCACTTGTTTGTTTGGGTCCATATGCTTAAAATTTGGGACCATTGTTCATAAAAATGTAGCGTATTGTCATATAAATGCCGAAAATAAGGTCTCTTCCCGTTTTGTGCGTTCCCCTTTCGGGCTTCGAAAAATGTTACCTGAAATATTCCCGTTTCCGGCGTCCAAATTGTATTTCTTTTTCTTAAATCCCATTTCGTGCGTAACATTTGCAGAAACCAATAAAAGCATTAAGCCTCTATTAAGAGATAATTATTGAACTCGTCAAGGGATTAAGTAAATAAAATAATAGTTATCTTCGTTTTACCATTAGTGTAAGGATAGATAGCATCCCATTGGCCTGAATCGCACCTGAACTTCAAGTTGATTTTAGAATTTAAAACTAACAATCACAGCGAGGAAAGGGCGACGCATTTTTTTTGTAGTTCTGAGTAGCTCACCCTGCCCAGGTTAACAAGAAGATGGTGCCTACCACCATGCTACTCATAGTAACACAGATAGATAAAACAAAGACTCCAAGTATCTTACTTACAGACTTTATATAAGTACACTTCTAATTGAATTGATTTCGTTCGTCAAAGACGTGGTTAACATTTTTAAACTTTAATATATGGATAATAAACATTTTTAGTGTAGGATTGCGTGTGAAACAAAGGGCTTCTTATTAATCCTTTTCTATTGATTTTTACAAAACTTGATATTCTGGAAATGTGTGTATTTATGTAAGATTAAGGCCGCTATGTAAGAATGATATGTCGAGTGCGGATGTGAGCGACCCCCAGAGGATAGTTAAAGCTTTCGCTGCCACCTTTCAAGGTACGCAGACTTTTAAGCACTAATGCTCAGCATCAAACTGTTTCTACGTCCAACAACATTTGTTTTTCCATTACACCTACGACGGAGGAAGAAGTAATTCAGGCAATGTTTAAGTTATCACATAAATGCGCAGCTGGTGATGATGGTGTACCTAGCTTTCTAATTCGTGGCGCAAGATATGTGCTAGCTAAACCTAGTGACAACATAAAAAACTACAGGCATGTTTCAATACTATCCAACTTTTCAAATGTATATAAGCACATTATTAACAATGTCCGGACATGGATTTCTCCACGTCAACATGGTTTTATGCCTGGACGTTCTACTGTGACCAACTTGAGAATCATTACGCATTATATTGCTGAAGCACTCAATAGTTGCAGTCAAGTTGATGTAATATATACGGACTTCTCCAGTGTTTTTGATACCATGGATCATGATGTACTTCTAAGAAAGTTAGACATCTTTGGATTGTCGCACACTTCCGTCGAACTTATGAAATCGTATTTAACAAATCGATTGAATTATGTATTCTTCAATGATTTTCGATCTTCTGAGTTTCGTTCGGCGTCGGGTGTTCCTCAAGGTTCCTGCCTTCGGCCACTTTTGTTTATAATATATATAAATGATTTGTTTGAAAATCTTACTTGTAGGGCATTAGCTTATGCAGATAACCTTAAAATTTACTCACTTGTTGCCAGCCAGGCAGATGTAGAGTTGATCCAGTCAAACATTGACACAGTTGCGCGTTGGTCCACGCAGAACAACTTTCAATTAAATGCTAACAAATGTCAATGTGTATCCTTTGTCGAAAGAAAAATCAAGTTGCGCCAATGTACCATGTTGATGGGAACACTGTAGCAACGGGCGAATCGATTAGGGATTTGGGTGCTTTTTTTGATAGCCGTCTAAGTTTTGTGCAACATGTTCAGAATACCGTCTCTGGTTCCTCTAAGCCACTTGGCTTTGTAATGAGAAATACGAAACCGTTTAATGACGGACGCACCCTGAAAACGCTGCACTCTGCATTTGTAATAAGTTATCTTGAATACTGTACCGAGATTTGGTCACCATACTACCTCTGCCACCAATTAGCTTTGGAAAGAATTCAACGTCGATTTCTTTTAAAATTGATGCCGAATATCCGCTAAGTGGTATCGACTACAACACCTTACATGAAAGACGCAAGATGGATTCATTGCTAAACCGTAGAAATATACGACCATCTCAATTTATGTGGAAGACGATTAATGGGAGACTTGATTGTACAGATCTCACTTCCATGGTTAAACTTCATGTTCCTCGCAATTCATCTCGTTATTCGTGCACTTTCTCTCTACCTGCTCCTCAAACCAATCTTTTACTCACTTCGCCCATTTTTAATATGTGTAAACTGGCAAATCACAATTATTATTTTTTTGATGCCATGTAGTTTATATCGTTATAGCAATCTTATGTGCTTTATATGGTCATCTCTTTACTTTAGTTGTAATTAGACACCTGCGATGTATTATATTCTTTATATGTCCTATAATTGTTTCAAAACCAACATTAAAACATCAAATATTTTAAATGCAAACTGCATAAACAATTTTTTTGTAAATATTGCGGACAAAATCTTAAATGATCTTCCACCCGCAAACATCGACGCCTCCAGTTTCTTGTTTAAAAAATTTGAGCTTCCAACAAGTTAGCTTTACTGAAGTTAGATCAATTTTTTTCAATTTAAAAAAATCTTCCAGCGAGGATGTTTATGGGATTAATTCAAAAATAACTAAAACTTTAACTAACATCATAATTTATCCGTTTACCAACTTGATTAATGAATGCATTTGTCAGGGTGTTTATCCCAGGACTTTCAACGTATCAAGTGTATCTCCAATATTCAAGAAAGGTTCAATTGATGATGTTAATAATTATCGACCGATCTCCATTACCCCTATATTTTCTAAAATATTTGAAAAGATCTTAAAAGACCAAATCATTAATTATTTTGAAAAAAATCATTATATAGTCACTGCCAATTTGGTTTTCGAAATAAGATGTCCAGTACATTAGCTTTACAAAATGTGAGCAACATTGTCTTACAAAATTTGAACATAAGAAATATACTGGATCACATTGTATGACCTTACTAAGACTTTCGATTGTGTGAACCATCAAATTTTGATTGATAAATTAAAATATTACAAGTTCTCAAATGTTACTGTACAATTACTTGAATCTTTTCTTACTGGCGGTGGTGTATCGGCTATTCGACTTGATAATGGGAATCCACGTATTCCCGAAACACGTGTCGTCCCGAATTAATTAATACTTGTGCGGGAGGAGTAATCCAAACAGTGTGTTTATTGTATATCTTTACTGATAGAGTTCAGTTTGTCACATACGATGATAAAATTTCTGAGACTAAGAACGTGAAGCATGGGGTGCCACAAGGGTCTGTTCTTGGTCCGTGCTTATTTTTAATTTACATTGATGATATTGAGCATTGTGATCCCAACTCGAGCCTTATAGTGTGTACTGACGATACTACAGCCATTAATTCCGACTCTTCGTTGCTAAGTCTCGGTACTAGCAGCAGCAACACGAATCGTGCTTTCACTAGTTGGTCTTTAGCTAATAAATTATATAATAATACATCGAAACTGCAGAGTCGGATGCTGGCATTGCGACCGGTCGGCGGCGATGTTGCCGCTCCGGTGGGGTTGCTGGGTGTTCTGCTGGACCACGGACTGACCTGGCGTTCTCATGTTGGTTACCTATGTACGAAACTTATGAAAAAGCTTTTTCTGATGAGGTCTCTGTGTTTCAAGCTATCTCTAAGATATTTAAGCATGGTCTACTTTACGCAGTTCCATTCAACTATGACTTACGCAATATTGGTTTGGGGCTATTCGGTTCATTTGTTGGATGTCTTTCCGATCCAGCGTAGGTGTATTAGGTTAATTGCTGGCCTGAGATATAGAGATGACTGCAAGCAGCCTTTAAATCCTTGCAAGTACTAACAGTTTAACACCTTGCGCATATATTTTGGAATGTATCCTCTTTATTAAAGAAAATATAGACTAACCAGAAGCAGAAATAGTACACATTATTATGCGGCAAAGTGTTTCAACGCCTTACCAAAAATTGTAAAAAATGTATCTTCCTCAACTTATTTAAAAAAATAATTTTGGCGCTTTAATTACTGAATGTTAAGTGTATTTATTAATAATGTAGTTTAATTAATTATCTAATATTAGTTTATTTCTTCCTTGGGTTCTTTTTGACGTGTGTAAACACTTTCTTGTGTATCAGCCTAAATAAATATTATTATTATAATTGGTATCTGTTGCAGGATAAACGTATATTAATTATTATTATTTGTAGATGGTGTCTTTTGAAACAATAACTGTTTGCTTTCCTTTCTTAGGTTAAGAGAGCATTTGATCAAGCTTATATAGTATTATCAAATGCAGTCAGCCCCCTTTATCAGAATCGAGAGGGGTATTCAACTTTGGGGCGAATTATTTGTATAACAGATGAGGTAGTGAATTATCGGTTGTGGATCGAACAAGAATTTGGTGGATTAGTCAAGTCGCCAGCTGTATCCCCAACTATAACCTACACCACTAAAGTTAGTCCTATAGTAAGAGCAACTCGTTCTGTATCACCGAGTGATGGTAGTCGTGGTTCTACAAGTAGCGACAGTGGAGGTAGTTCTGAAGTGAGTAATTCGATATTTGTTAATTAATTTTCATTATTAAAACGTTACAAGAAAATGGAATTATTTATAATAAATAGGTATCACAGTTGTAATTTTGTTTTCGGTAAAGGGTTCAGAATCCCCTTCAAGAGACAACTCACCAAATAACAATGTTCACATCCACCAACAGAGAGTACCACCGAGCAAGATATGGAGGAATCAGAATTTCATAACACCTACGAATCGGCAAGGATCAACCTCACAGCATAAACGTAAAAAGCTATCATCGAAGAACCACCAGTGAATAGAGATGAACATATATAAAAAATAATTTTGCGAATATTTTAGGGGAAGGAAACAGAGGTCTCAGCCATTTCCCGAAAGACTCCAAAAAAAAATTAACGAAACGGATATTATAATTTTGCAGTTGTTTAGGCATATTTGAATATAATCATATTTTATATTTAGATATACTTAAGCTAAAGCGAATGAGGCCTAGGCTGTCTAGATATTTTACCTGTAATTTTTAATCTGAATCTTCGTCACTTCGTATCGGTAAGTGTTTTAAATAAACCGAACAGGTGGCTCCTAAAAAGTCATATTTGATTGTTTTTGATATTGAAAAGTTACGCGTACAAATTTCAAAACGAAAAATACTGAAAATGACTTAACACCTAAATCGCCCTCCATTGTTTTCTTTATGGCAAAGAAGCTCCTACACTTGTTGACTAAAGATATATTTTCATCTATTATTATTATTTGGAAGGTTTTTTTTTTTTTTTTTGGCTTAGACGATACAGTTCTTGTGCAATATCACAAATCGCATTTACATTATCTTTTCTACACAGTTTCATGTTATAAAGTTTGTTTCTTTTTTTTGTTGGGAAAATTTTTAAAGCATATCTTAATCGATATATCGGAAACCCAGACATTTTGATGCATTTTATTTTAAGTACTCATTTTTTTATCAATTTTTAATTTACACAGATTTGTATTGTATTGGATAATTTCTTTTTATGTCTAAAGGATTGTTTTTTTTTCAATTTTATTTGTTTGAATTATTAGGATTTAAATTTTATACATATCTTGGTGCAAAATATTATTTCAATAGTTCTTTTGACTAAACAAAACGTATCAAGAAGATTTCCCATTTCAAAGTTCATCTACAAATCTGAAAGAAATCTAGAACTACCGAAAAAAATTAATTATATTTGCAGGTATAACAATCTAAAATTTATTGTCCCGAGCAGCTAGTATAAACAATTAAATACATAATTATAATATCACATTATATTTGTTTAATATTTGAAAAATAAATGTAATCTGTGTAAATTAAAAATAATTGCGTTATTTGGTTAAGAATTTTTTTTTTATTTAAGTATGTAAATAACTGTATAAAATAACTAGTTGTAAAGACATGTGATATTAAAAATATTTCCAGTGACATCATTTTCAAAGTACCTTCAGGGAAATTATTTCTTTTCAGAACATGTTAGACAAGTGTTACTTTGAATTGTATATTCAATTTTTATGCTTCGGTTTTATTACATCTTTTATCTCAATTTTAGGGCAGTTTTACTTTTAAAATACATTTTTCTTTTTCCGATTCTGTTGATGTGGGAATTTCTTTTTGCGTTCCGTTTGTGTACATGTATATACATACACATATATCTTTGTGTTTATAGCAAATACTATTCTGATCGTTTTAGATCAGCTAATATATATATATATTAAAAAATAAAGTGGACATATGATTTTGAACTCAAAATTAACGACTCGAAATAGACTATTGAGCTTGCTTCACTGATACAATGAATTGGTATTGTTTTTTTTTTTTTCATAATGTTTATTGTGCATAAAATTTAAAAGTGTTTATATATTGACATTTTTACATGAAATTGTTGTAGGTTTAAGTATTTATATTAATTTATAGATGTAAGGCAGTTTGTTTGTCATAATTATATTGTGTAATCTTATTTAAAAAATCCTTAGATTTTTTAATAGGAATAGACATTTAAGTCGTATTTCAGTACAAATAAAAAAAATGTAAAAATAAGTGAAAAACCCAGAAAAAAATCAATAAAGCGCGCCAGGACTATGTAAAATTGTAAAAAGGATCTTGAAATATATTTTGCATCTTGAGCGTCACTATGATTCTATTTTCCCTATCGTTTATCAACCAACATGCATACACGTATGCCCACATCGGACCGGGTGATTGCTTTGTGAATGGCGACCGCGCATTCAAAAGTATAGTTTCTTATATTCATTCTGTAGCTGCTATGCGATGCAGGAGAACGAAAAAGTAATTTTAAGTAGAAAAATAAACTTATTAAATTAAACAACGGAAAAATAAACTACAATTATACAAAATAAATTGAAATTCTAACAATGTTACTTTATTAAGGCTCCGAAAATAGTCCCATCCGCGACCAAACAATAGCGGGGTCTATCGTAAAACTCCCGCCTCATTGCCTCTAGATTTGTAGGATTTGTCGCAAGAATTCTCAACAGTTCTACTTACAACTGTTGCAAGCTCGCTATTGTTGCAAAACTTTAAAGATTTTGTTTGACATAACCCCCCAAAAAAAGTAGCAGGGATTGAGGTCGGGTGATCGAGATAGTCATTTTATCGTACCCCGGCAAGAACATGATTAGGAAAGGTATTTTCTGAAAATTACGTTAGTAATCGGATGTTATGCGCGGGCAACCGTCTTGTGTAAACCAAATTGCATCAAAATCGAGGTTTGGTTGACGGACAGCGGGAATAATCGGCGTTCGCAGCAAATCCAAATATTTTATTCCATTCAAATTGCCGTCGATAACAAGTGGTCCTATAATGTTATCACCCCAGATACCCGCCCAAACGTTAAGTTTTTCTGGGTAACTCAGTACCCGAAAAACTTAGGGACCAGATGTTGATTTTCTCGATATCAGTATCGCACGACTGAGGGATTCTGCTTGGCATGACGAGGAAGGGAGGACTCGTCGGAAAACAGAATATTTTCTATAAAATATTCGTCTTCGTTAGTCCTTTCCACCACGGACGCACAAAACTCCATTCTTGTAAAATTGCCCTCGGGAATAATCTCCTGGCACTGTTGAACTTTATAACTTTTGTATTTGTTACGTTACTTCTACTGACACCGATTTCGTTTGCAATTTTCCGGCTAGAGCAAGGTTCCCCCTTTTGACCCAACGAACAAACCCTCACTTCTCTCTCCTCCATTCGGGAGGTATTAGAGGGATTTGAGGCTGTACGTCTATTTGTTGGCATTTACAGCAATTCCTGATCACACAGACCAATTTCCTAAACGCTTTGACGATCCTTTCAATCGTCGAATATGAAGGAATAGGACGATCCAGTACTCTACGGCAAATAGATGGACCGTGCTTTGGTAGGAATTTCCAGCAACATACCATGTTATGATTTGTACCTTCTCTGCGGTTGTATGAACTAACATAGTGTATCCGAAATCGACGATCACTTGTTAGAACTTTACCGGCGCATAGACAGGTACAAAATTATTGAGGTAGGCGTTCTGCGAGGCTGGTCGGACGAGATAAATGCAAGTATGCCAGATCGCGCTACGTGCAATATAATCTCGCACCCCTGTGAGAGCTGAGCATACGTGTATATATAACATATTTTTAATTTTTTTAAATATATATACAAGGGAAATACACATAGTAGATAAGGACAATACTTTGTGATAATATAGGTGTAGCATAGCGTGCGTCCACAACGGCGCCTCCTATACCCCCAGGTTCTACTTCTACAATTACAACAAAAAACTGCAGGAAAGGGATCACCTCAACCCAAGTACACGTTAGGGATAGGCGATATATCGATAACCGTTCCCGTCCGATAACTGTTTTAACCGATTCTGGATATCAACAGTTAGCAAAATAACTGGTAGCCGATAACGCTCGATCCAATATTCTCTCAAGAACGGATATGCTTCAGCGTTCTTCGTCCCCGTACTCGTTGATAATATTCTCTCGATGAATAGTTAGAATACGAAGCGGTACTTTTCTCCTCGTTGATTTAAGAGAAAAACAACTGATCCCATCAAATTTAAACTTGAAACTATCCTGGCGCTGTTTCTTTAAGTTAATAATTCGATATGCATTTCTATTTCTTAAACGTATTTACGTTGTATTCTCCTTTTGGGCTAGTATTTGTAAATGTATTTATATGTAACCGATCGCAACCGCGAAATATTTGATATTCCATCCAGCGAAGCATTATAATATATCGCAGTTATTATATATAGCATATCCAAAGCGCCGAGAACAATAATAACGAGAACTGTTTTAAATAACAGTTATTGGAAAATTACGTCGCGGTCATTTGAAAATAACCGTTTGTCCCATCCCTAGCACATACACATATGTATCTCCATATGTACATACACCACCATATGTTCCTAACGTAGAAATTTCATCTTGTTGCAATGTATATACCAATTTTACCCGCTTTATTTATTATTAGTAACTTACTTTTTGTCATTACTCTGAAGTAAAACAAAAAGATATTTTTTATATTATGGGGAAGATAAAATAAACAACATTTAAAATAAATACCTTTATTTACATTCTTTCTGATACCCTAGAAGCTACATTTCTCAAATGTCCATATACCTTAGATGGTGGTGAACCTAAAATTAGATTGCAAATGGCCCGCCTAGCCATCTGAATGTTATTAAAACTTCCCAGTATATGAATTTTCGAATCGGCCAATACTATTCTTGTTTTTGTTACATTTTCTATCGTAAATTTTGTTCGTCCACCTTTTCCTGCTAAACGTCCAATTGCTCTTGATTGATGATCTCCTTTTAGAGTTTTCACATCTTTTATTTCAAATGTTTCGACAAACAAATCGTCCAATCTCAATAGAGCTAAAGCATCTTCCACTTCAAATCCATAGATGAATGCCTATAATTTAAAGCCGCTATCAAAATTTCATTAAAACATATAATAACCTTACCTTAACAAAATCTGCTGCCTTCTGTAGATTCGCAATATCTTTTGTTTCATCGCATGTGCGAATTTCTACGTTGCGCGTTTTTAAGTTAAAACGTGTTTGTAATTGTAAATGTTCAACTATTGGTGAAAATATTTTTAGCCAGTTCTCTTTTAAAGGTGTATACCTATGTGCAGGTACAGGTACCTTTCTTATATTCTCAGAAGAATGTTTGTGGCGTTTAACGTTCTTGGGAAAAGATGGATTTGAACCTTCAATACCACGATAAGTATCAACTTCCATTGGGGTGTCACCTGGTGGATCAATTTTTCTTTTAACGGTTTTCTTTACTTGAAAAGACGTAGTGTCAATATTAGCTTCAGCAAAAGCTGCCGAATCCATTTTTTCGCCAGAAGTTACAACAAATTCCAAATATGTAACTACGTGGTCAATCTGTCATCACTAATAAAAATATGGTGGTTTTGGTGGTTCATGAAAATACAATTTTACAGATTTCTATGATACCTACAACAAAACTATACCTACAGCAAAATAAAGAATTATTTTTGAGTTCATTGCAATCATTATTTTAATAATCAATTTAAATGGAACAACTAAGGTTAAGGGTTATTCTGCATTTAAGGGACCTGAATCAGTCATAGGGTATCGGCAGGTACCCGCAAACCACACCCCTTTCAACAGGGTTATATCAAAAAGTAAATAGAACAAAATACAGGACAGAATTGATATTACTCCCAGTATCTGATAAATTTAATAAATAAATAATTTAATAAAGTATCTATATCTTAACTTGCAAGGTTTATTAATATTAAGTACCTATAAATAATGGGTAAAATAAAACAAGGGGGCAGCTTTATTTACTATAACTAAATGTATGCAGTATTAATAGATAGATGGCG
This sequence comes from Osmoderma eremita, assembly GCA_031763485.1. Lineage (NCBI taxonomy): Eukaryota > Metazoa > Arthropoda > Insecta > Coleoptera > Scarabaeidae > Osmoderma > Osmoderma eremita. The sequence continues at coordinate 31,883 of JARFOC010001056.1, read as the reverse complement.
CAATCTGTATTATTTATAATATTTAATTCTTAATTTTTTGTGAAGAATTGCAAGGACTGCGGGCTGTTATCACCAATCGAACGAAGTATCGGGAAATCCTCACGCCACAAATTGATTTAATAAAATTCTGGACGTTTGTTTCAAGAGCACGTCGGCTCTCATTGTCACCAATTCCCGATACTGCGTATTTCTGAATTTTTTGTTTGGGCATATTCAACAATACAAACAATGAGTTTTCTTAAAAACCATTTATATTTTCTTTACGTATATACATTCCCAATTCCAAAGAGAATATATCTATATAAAACCTATCGCGTGTTGGTCTGTTTACTTTTTGATATAACCCTGTAAAAAGGGGAATGGTTTGCGGGATAACCAAGTTAAGGATACAAGATACAAAGTGATAGATCTTTTATCTATTTTTATCTGCACAACTATATAATACCTTAATACCAAAAGTGTATAACTGGATGCCTATAATGGCGTTCTATACACTTTTGCCCACAAGTATCATACCCAAAATACATAGGGAAAGATGTTTCAGCCCCTATTTCTTGACATAAGAATATGTTATAATCCTGTAAATCCAATCAACATGGACTTGTACACATGTACATGTTTTTGTAGTGTAAATATTTTGATGTGTGCACTAACTTAACAGCATTTAAATGCCATAGATAAATAACTAGCAACATCGTGTTTTTCGTTCAGGGTTTCAAGAAAGAAATCTGGGCCCCAGGCGTTGTATATTCATATAAATAGACCTGGGCATACATTTTTAATTGATTGGGGCTGAAGTAATGTAAAATCAGTTTAAATAGAGAGAGAGCAACAAATCCTGAGAACCACTTAACTGAAACTGTCGCCAACTTAAATTATATCAGTTGGTCACACCGCTTGTGTTACTAACTGGATATGCACGCTAATGGCGCTATTATTGACAACCCACATTGAAAACTAACAAAATTAACCTTAAAACAAAAAATTACTAAATTCACGGGTCACGTGGTTCTAGGCATGGTAAGAATATAATAAGTAACCACATAAGCTAACGCAAATTGGTATCTTTCGCGCATTTTACCACTTGACGTCATTATCCACCTATTGCAGCCAATATAATAAACAAATAATTAGGTAGGATTCAATGCAGATACACTATTGGCAGCACTGCGGCGTCTATTTGTCAGAAGGGCATTAGCACATTGTTACTGTTTTTCATTTCGATGTGATCATGAGCAGAGTGCAGACCAGTGTTTTGTTGTTCAAGTTCTAATTTCTGTATGTAGAAAGAAAATGTTTCTTATTGCCATATATGTGGTAACACTGCTTTAGCTTCGTTTATTTTTCGGACATTATGCCATGGTAGATATACATATGGTATGCTCACAAGCTGACCCAAATTTCTCCCTCTCAAGTTCCTAAATTCACCTATATTTGTTGTGGTAGTTGCATACGGGTTATTAGAGTTATAATTTAATATTCAAAATGCCTGCTTGCAGTGTTCGTGGCTGCAGCAATTAAATTAAATCTTGATAGAAAATTCTGCTCGTGTTTTTAACACTTTTGCTACAGGCGCGAGGTGTTTTTTTTTAAGTTAGCGCCGTTTGGGGTTTAACAGAAATTTTGTCAATATTCAATGAGTTCATAAAATCAAAGCGGGTTCTGTTGGGGTCTATTCACGAATCTACCTATTTACAGGAATTCATTATATCGGCCGACTACTATATTGCAGTGGTAGGTATAGATTCTCACCAATATATTAAATAAATAATATTACATATGCCTTACAATGATTTTAATATAAATGCAAAAAAGGTAAATTTTAATAGCTCTATTCCAATTGCACAGCTGTCCTAATCGTAAAACGTAATACAGGCCCATTTTGGAATGGTAGAACTACAACCGATACGCGTCACAAATGTCAGCGCAAGAGCATACCTTATGTATTTCTATCATGCATTATGCTATAAGGGGTTGGATACACTTTTCACCACTTCACGTCATCAAAAGATGCGCATGTTGTTACCTATTATATTTGTAGCATGGTTCTCGGGATTTGTTGCTCACACGGTATAAGTACAACACATACATAATTTGTATTGAAAAGATGTATGTAGATAATTACAATATATTAATGTAACATATGTGTAATCAGGCATTCTCAGAAATACAATGCACAATGGAAGAAGTCAGTTAAGTAAATATATCACATTTGCAACGTTTTGTTTCAAATTACAATTGCCATAATACATGGAAATAATCTGATAGTATAATTGCAAAGAATAATATAGAATGCCTAAATACACAACTGTTAGCTTACATTTTGTGTTATATTTTCCTTTTTTGTTTTTACAGCTTCTACTAACACTTTATACCGTAGCATGCATTCCTCTTTAGTTTTATATGGTACATATTCTGCGATGCGTTCCCACCTTTCTATGGAGCCCTTAGGATACCTAAGCAAAGCATCCTCAAGGGCTTTCTGTTGACTCTGCGTCCACGATGAAGATTGTTGGTCTGTTCCTAATTTACCACCTTTTGTTTTCTGTTTTACCCTTGGTGTTTCCAATGTAGTATCATCCTGTTGTGAAGGTAGTCTATATCCATTGCTTTTCATCTTATTAGCCATATAAACGACTTCTGACACAGTTCTTCTTAAAGCTTCGGCAATTAATTCCCATCGTCCTTGTGTTCCACCAGGATATTTCTTAACTAAAGCTATTAATTGCTCAAGATCATCGTCTGTCCATAACCCTCCTGATAATGGTACAGTGCTTTGTTCTTCATTCTCTCCAACAGAGACACTTGGTGTTACTTCAAAGGTAGGTCCTTCTGGAGGAGTAAACACTGGTTTTCGTCTTCTTACAGGTTTAGGCTCAGTAATTACTTCATCCTCAGTTTCTTCTTTCAATGTGACTGATTCTATTTTCTCTAGGGTTTTCTCTTTGAAATAATAAATGAGTATTGGTATTGATAAGAACCCTTTATAGATACACAGAGGAATTTGGAATGGCAATGTATTTTTGAAAGAGGGCTTTTCTAGTTCAATTGTTGCTACAATTTTTTTTTGCTTGCGACCTCTAACTTGCTCCTAAAACAAAATAATGACTTGGAATTAAATAAACATATTAAATCTGATCATCTTACAAGGGTATATTTTCTTTCTAAATATGCAGCCCAAGATACAATATATTGTCCAAAAGTTATTATACAAAATAAAATTATACTCATTTCCAATAATCCCATGCGCCTCACATGGCGATAATAATAAACAGCAGATCGCCAATTCGGAAGGCCATTAGCTATAACTTCATCATAATATTTTCTTTTAATAGGATCTTTTAAAACCTCGTAAATAGATACCAAATGTCTGAATTTTTCTGATGTGTCAACTTCGAGATTTTTGTCTGGATGTAAAAGCAAAGACTGTTTTCTGAATGCACTTCTAATTGTTGCACTACTATCATCCTGAAGAATCATCATTTAAGTACAAACACGAGAACATACTTATATAATCTGTTTCATACCTTAGATATGTTAAGAGCTTCATAGAAGTTTACTTTAACTTCCTCGACTACATCAAATACTTCTAATTGATCTGAATCCCAACAATAACAATGATCCAGGAAAAGCAACAGAACCAAATTAATGAGAATCATAACAGTTACAAGAAAATCTGTGTAACAAACCTATACCCATAACATACGTGTATATAAAAAGCTAACCTATGCATACTTTCAAAATAGTCAAGTTGACATATGTCAAGAAGGAAACCATAACATGCAATAATGTATTTTGTTATGTGATATTTAATTTTTGTGATTATTCATGTTATCATATATAATATTTCAGTATTTAGTGTTACGTAGGTGGACCAAAATATAAGAAATATGTGTAAAAAAAATAGTCCTACAAATATTTTTCAATTTGGCAGAATTGAATCACGTCAGCTGTCAGCTTGTAGCCTGATGACAAAAAATATGACAGTTTCTAGTGGTTATATTTATACATATTTATTTTTATATACATATATAGTAAGAAATAAATTTAAATTTTACATGAGTGTAGCTGTATACTGTTGTTCACAATTTCTAGATATTAGGTGGTTATAAAGTGTAAACACATGTGCAACTCATTCGTTATTTATTTTTAGGTAAAATGAGTGTTTCTTGTCTACAAAAGTATCCTGATTTATATAGAATATGTGAACTTTATCAAATGTATGATATCTTGAATCCTAAACATTTGAGATATATGCCTTTACCTGTTCTACTTCAGAACGGGCCACAATGTGGAATAGTATCATTAGCCATGTTTATGGAAAATGCTTCAAAACTTACAGTCTCAGAAATACTAAAAGTAGCAAAGGAGAGAAAATATACTTATAATGGGGAGATGTTCAGTGCAATAAATTTATGTCAGTTAACTAATGATTTGACACAATATCAAGCATGCGTGTATAGTGAAAATTTAAACAATAATTATATCAAAGATTTTCTTTTAAAGGGAGGATATATGTTGGTCCCATATGATGCCGACAAAAATCATAGTCCATGTTTAAATAATGGACACAAGGCACATTGGGCTGCCGTATGTGGTATAATTGAAACTGATGATAATGTATATGTATTGGCTAAGCATGGAAAGTCAGCAAATGTAGCTATTTGGACTTTAAAAAGCTTGAGTGACAGTAATTCTCAATTAAATGAATTTTCACCAGGTAGAAAGGTCTCAGATATCGAATATTGTTTGCCTAAAGATGGAATAGCTGGCCCTCTTGGCATCAATCAAAAATCAATTCTTATAACATTGTAAATGTATGTTATGAGTTTACACAGGGATATAAATAAGTTCATAAAAATAAAACAATATTCTCTAGAATTTGTGTCTAAATCACTTGCATTACTGGGTACAATTTGTCACATTGTGTATAACGCTATGGCCACGAGTGTTGGTTGGTGTTAATTATTAAATAGCGCTTTATTAACTCTAACGCCGTGCAACAGTAACATCAAATATAGCTCTTGCAATAAACAAGTGAGTTGACTCTTTTCATGACATGGTGGCCACGCATTACAAATTACAAAGCATATGAGCAGGTTATGGTTAAAAAAATACGAAGACTACCAACATAAATAGAACGTCAAAATGTCAAGTAAATGCATAATTGACAACTTGCCTTATCTATGCAAGTGGCAACGCTCTAATTGAAGCAACTCTACGCGGACGAAATGTCACTAGATTTGACATATACATCTGTTTGGTTGTGTTGATATGATTTTAACAATTGTCTCTGAAAAGTCGACTGTTTGGTTGCCGGAGCACAGGAGCAAGAAAGCGTTTAGCAGTACCACGCATTACACTTATTTTAAGATATTAGGTCTGTGATATTAGGTTGGTAGAAATGTGACTCACCAATAAATCAAATCTCGAGATAGTGTTGTGTTAATATATTTACCCTTGTATATGTACATATACAAGGATATTTACATATGTTCGGAGATAACAATAACATATGTTTATCATAAAGTAGAGAGAATGTATTATCAATGTATCTGTCTCTAGTTGTGATATTAGTGTTCGATGTTGATGTATTTACTATAGAATATAAAAACACAACCAGGTTTTCGAAGAGATCCTATTAGTTTTTTTATTGGTTACAAGCACAAAAAAAAATGTATCCGAATAGATCCGGTGAGTGGGAAGCAGGCAATAGACAAGTTGTACTGGAAGGTAAAGCCATATTAGAAAGAACAGGAGAAAGTATAAACAGATCAAATCAAATAGCTATTGAAACAGAAAATGTAGGCACTGAAGTTATATCTGAATTAAATAGCCAAAGAGAGACACTACTAAGAGCCAAAAATCGATTGACCAATGCTGATGAAGAATTGGATAATACACGTAACATACTGCGGAAAATGAGTAGAAGCGTATTGTATAATAAGTTAATTTTGTTTTTTATTATTATTGTAGAAGTTGGCATATTGGTTGCTATATCATATATAAGATTCTTTAAGAAATAAGTACCACAAAAATTTATTCATATCAGAAACTACACTTAATAATTTCATATATTATTATTATGTTAGGTGAATAATATGTATTCGATTATGTTATATGTAAAAAATAAATGTAATATTTTGTATCTAATTGAGCTTTCATTTTTGTTGATTAGAAATGTATTCCCAACATAGACGATAACGCTGCTGCATTCCCACATCTTTTGGTTATTTCATCGAATCGAAAGCTGATGTGTTGATGGAATAGGTAGTGGGAGTAAACCGAAAATAATTTGTGAAATCACGAAAATGCTTTTTATTTTTAATGACATGTTGCGTGTTGAAGTCACTACTGCATCTGTGTGGTACTTTATTTAAAAACAACGTTTAATTCTAAACAATTTCCTTAGTTCAACACGTTGGCAGTCTGATGGCATCAATTACAACCAAAAAGTTCCTATTTGTAAATAAAAACATGTTTTGTGATATGACGTAATAACACACGTAATAATAATCCATCCAACAAGTTCCTAAATTCATCTTGAACATCATCAAAATTTTCTGATGTTCCATGTGTTCCATCCATTCCATCTGCTTCAATAGTGGATGGATCTGATTAATAGTTGTAGAGGTTATGTACATATTGATTTAAATAATGGAGCAACAACACTAGAAGATGAACTAAAATTAAAAATCAATGGTTTTTTTTACACAGTTGCAGTAATAGCTGCAGACAACAAACCATTTTCCATGTTCAGGCGATATTTCAATGCTCGCCTTTGGCATGTAAGTTTGGTTAAATGCAACTATCCTACAAAGGGTTTCTAAATTCACATTCTGTAGCCATCAGAGTGCATCAGAGTTGTATTAACAACCACCATAAATTAACGTACATCCGTTGATGACGAAACAGATGCCATCAATTGTTGAATAAAGGAACTTGCCCAATGTTTCGTTTATTATAGAATCCTGACATGTCAAAATTGGTTACCAAACCGTTTCCTTTTTCAGGAAAGTGTTCGTCCACTGACTCCACTGATAATCACCTTTCCATCGGTAGGTGACATCATTACATCTAGCTGATTCTAACCTTATATGGCTAAGTTAAAGAAATGTATAGGCAAGGAAAACTTGCAAAGATTAAATTACTTGTACCAGGTATATTTTTAGTCTTCTAATATGAATTGCTTTATATTAATGTAAGAATTTTAGATAAGTAATCATTATATTAAAACAGACTCTAAGGTAAATAATCTATTATCAATTTATTACACAAAGTTGTTAATGTCAGTTTCTAAAAAGACTGTTCAAAGAATGTAAGTTTTAACAGTAAGTTAAAAATCATCGAATTATATGTATTATTCTTTCAGAGAACCGAACATCAAGCGTAATCTTTGTAAAATATGTAAAAGTATTTTTATGCCCAGCAAAAATTGTAAAATATATATTAAAAATGGCAAGATCCAATATTTTTGTAATATTTGTAGCTCTTCCAAATATTATATTGCAGAGAAGACAGATTTATGGTCTGATCAGCCCGAGAGTATTAGGGATGTCCTGGATTATTCCCAAAATAAAAAAGAAGTAAAAGGAAAGAGCTTTATTTAAAATTATGCATGTAAAATATACAGTATAATTATGAATAAATTATCAGTTATTAATTATTATTGGTATCCTAAATAAATACTTGCTCATAGGCTAAAACATCTGAAAATGGACTAACAATTTCTTTGGTTGCAAAATAGAAAATCAGTCCAAAGGTTATTGAAATTGGAAGTGCTGGTAATGCCTTTTTGAAAATTGCTAGTAAAAGTAATGTTAGACACAATCCTATTAAAATAGCAACAAAACAAGCCAAAGTAGTATTCCAATCACCATACGACGATGCTTTTCCTACCAAAACACTATAAAATATAAAATCTCCCAATCCTAACTTTACACCCCTTTCTTCTTTTTCGGCGATATCATGAACCTGTGTTCGAGGAATACCACTGACATCATATACTTCTAGTTGCCTCTGAGCAACACGGTTAGCATGTGTCCGTACCCATTCATCAGTGAAACCATGATTGTCATGTTCTGAATCAGATCTGTTCCTTAACTGTGCTTCTTCACCATCATTTGCTGGCATGGCTGTATACATGTACATATATGTCGAAGAATATATTAAAGCAGGAAAAATTTGTTCATTTCTTTCTTGTGCTGTCTCCACTAATATTCTTAGTGGTCCTCTAGGTGTTAATACTGCAATTAGGTCCCATATTGAAATAACAGCTAAAACAGCCCATGTTGTCCACTCAGGCAAATATTTTATAAATACCAATGCCATGAGAGCAGCTACAAATATTAAATATGCTTGTTGTAATAACAATGGTCCTTGCCAATGTATGCATATCATTCCCATAGCACCAAAATTCCACAATAATATCATCAATGTGATGTAATCAAAAGGTACATTATAAGCTCTCAACATTTCTTCTAAATATAGAAATGAAAATATTGAAAGTAACATCAGTGATGATACTATTAGCCACCCATTAATAACACGATAACATCTTTTCTTATATAGGATGATCAAAAGGACTGTCATTACTATTATCACACCGATTAATATCAATGAATTAGCGATAGCATTCCATACTTTAGTACCAGTTTCTGGACTATCTTCATGAAATGGTGTGTATAACAAGTACACACCCTTGATAGTATAAAAATTGACAGATCGAATTGTTGCTACTACTACAAGCATACAAAGAGAAACTGGAGCAAATAGCTTTATTACATGATTTGCACCATATTTTAGTTCTTCCTCTTCAGATGTATATTCCTGGTTTACGGTAGGAGCATTTACTTGTACATCTGGAATCTCACTAGCCTCTTCATTTTGCTGTGGCTGTCGAGATCGCCGTTTATTACTTTGCTCGACAGTTCTAATTTCAGCAGTTGTATCTGCGGATACATGTCCGTCCATTAGTCTTGTTTTCTCTGAAGATATATCAAAATCACTATCGCTTTCGGACATTCAATGTCCTTTTTTGTATTAGTAGTTTACTGGTTTACATACAATATTTTGACAATTCTGAATCATAATAAATTGACGTATAAGATACATGTTTACTGCTCATAAAAATAAAATCTCAAAAGTCGATGTCTTGCCAACCTACCTTGGCCGAATATCAAAAAAAAATCCGTATTTTCTCCTAAACGAACAAGAAGGATCCTTTTCACCTTTTCAGTTAAAATTCTTTGAAAAGGTAAAATTTCCACATGTTGGCGACACTGACATCATTAAAAAACAACATTAACATCATCATTGCGTATGATCCTCGTGAGTAATGCAAATAGTGGGCGTAATCTATTCTTAATTTCACATGTGAGAAATGCGTATATATAACTATTATATTATATATGAATTGGAAATAGTTATTCATAAAGTGTAGCACTCCGTTCAAAGATGGCGCCATCCCAATTTCTTTAAGAAATGTTAATTTAAAAATAGCTGTAGTGGTAAGTTATTTATTGCATATGATTTTTGAAAAATATGTAGAGTGCATTCAAACTTTGTTTGATGCGATGAATAAAATTTTACATCAAAGAATAATAGAAAATGAATTTTGTCAGTAGTGTACGTGTACACCTGGCTCATAGAAATTTAAATGAATAAATAAGTAATTTCCATAATGCTACAGCGCAAAACACCCCTCATATTAACACAAATAATTGAATAATAATGTATTTATACGTTTTAAATGCTGGAGGAAATATAACAGAGAGAATTTATGTAAATAGAATGAAGTTAAAGAAAATTAGGTATAATACCGTTGTTTCTTTTTAATCAAAACGCCCGCTTTCTGTCCTAACTTTATTTCTTCCTTTATAATTCAACCATTTGTCTCTACCACTACTGCCAACCATTGCACTAAAACCCAACTTATACCTAACGAGGTAATAACTCACACAGCAAAATTCAAATTTGCCGCAATTACTTTTAGTAAGTTCAACATTAAAGCATGAAATTACCTACAATTTTGTATTACGCTAATAGGTATTTTAATATCTTTATGTTGAAGTTACTAAAAATATTTGCGGCAAATTTGAATTTTGCTATGTGGGAAGACAAAATCACCTTGTTGCTAGGCTAAAACCTGTTATTTGGCGACAGCATTCAAATTTTAAATACAATACAATAAATTGTCAAACTGGTAATAGTTATACGTCATTTCATAGTCTCAGTGATATTCCTTATAAAGATCATTCACAATTAAAAAGAAATTTGTGCGAGTGGAGTGCATCAAGTTTATGTTAAGTCCAAATTGTAAATGTCGATTTTAGATTTGTTATTCAGTGCATGATGATGTAGTGTAGAATACTTTGTTTCGATTGAAAGCTATATGCTAATTGTTATAAAATAATAGATTAATGAAATATTATTATAAAAACAAATAATGACACCATACACATAATTAAGTAAATACAATTTCAACAAATTTTGGAAATGACTTCTTTTTTATTCTCTACAACAGGTCTACAATAGGTGGAGAACAGGATTGCACATTCTTCGAATACCGCGGAGAACTGAGTGAAGGTCGTAGGCCACATACAAGGTTTCATTAGGCGCCGACACGAAATCTTCGGTATTTGTTGCTATTTCTTCTTACATTTTTTTTGTTTCCTGTATTATTTACTCTACACAATCAGAAATGCTTTTTTCCATTCATTACAAAAGTTACTCACACCCTAGAGCATATCAAAATGGGAAAAAATGCCACGATTAAGGGTTTTTCGTTTTAGTTTTACATCATCCTTCTTAAATTGTTTTTGTTCTGCCAATTTTAGATGAGAAAAAAATAGTGTCCGTATTTTGAAAGCATTTTGGTTAACATTCTTAACAAGCTGGTACCTTATACAGTGTAGTTGCAAAGTTTTTAGTGGTACTTTAGAAAACATATTGTATGGTATGCTTAGAATGTATTGATTTGCATTCACGTCAATTTATATAAATTAATCAAGATTCGTTCGTTTTCGGTACACAGACTATAGTCTTTAAAAAATAGCACGTTCCATCCGTCGCGATTAGAGCGTGCGGCGATAGACACCTTCATTCGCCGCATTCTTAACGCCGTGGCGTCGTTGTCAGAACGCCGATGGCTCTTTCACCGGACGCCCCGTGACGTGTATTCGGCTTCTGAGGCAAGGTCAGTTCGGCCACGATTGAGGTTATCACAAGCTTCGTTCCAACACGCCTGGTATATCGTACGGTATCGTATATATAACAGGTAAGACAATGTTGCTGCAAACTTCAGACACGACAACCATTTTTGCTCTCTCCGTATAAGCGTTCCAATAACTCTATGAACGCCGTAGAGCAGATTTGGTCTACCCCATGGATTTATGCGATGTGTTATCAGCTTCGTTCCAACACGCTTGAAAACCGTATATTGTAGGTCATACGCATGCCCAACGGTACATAGGCGTCCAACAACTCTATGAACGCAATACACGATGACACACGATAAACGAACGGTAAGCGAATCGCATGTCTGAACAGTGCCATCAATGTATTCGTTTAACGTCACTGATTTTTCGATGGAATTGCATTTACGTTCACCCTGAAAAAAAGGTGACGAATAAACTGAGTTGCTAGCAATGCCAGTGTTTTTAAACTGACCCGTATGTTCGAAAACAATTTCTTCGAACAAGATTAAAAATTGTTTAGACATCTACCCAATCCATTAGTTCTAAAACGCTAATAACCTCAAAGGGTATATTATATGCTAAGCAACCAATGAATCAAACGCAACAGCATATTTTTAGGTTATGTTAAATGCCTGTTCTACCTGCCCATGAAATTTGTGCTTGAACGTCTTGTTCGTACATATACGTCGGTTTTAAAATCACAATATTAAATTGGTATTCTTTTCAGAGCTGCCAACCTCCGAACATAATTTACCCCTCACTCCACTTAAAGTTTCCCCCAGATTTCAACAAAATTCCCCCAAATTAAAGAAACGAAACAAAAAACTGAATTTTTATTCCGAAACGTTTATTATTAAACAAGTCCAATTATAATCACAAGTAACTTATAGCTCTTCATCAACTAATTGAATTGATTCATATATTAAATTGATTGTGCTTTCTTCTGCGTTATTAGCAGTATTTGTTTTATGATAGTACATATGTATGTTAAACTTTCTCAGCATTTCAGTAGTTGGCATAAATTTAGCACATGTCAAATTTTCAATTTAAAAAAAATTCCGCGTCATCATGATCGACTGTAAAATACCTAGTGAAGGAGAATTTCTTATATTGCATTTTACGATATTGTAAATTGAGAATATTGTAAATTCAACGGTCGCATTTGAAATAGGCAACGAGAGTAGAGATATAGCTAAAAGAGCTATACTTTCAAATCTTTTATTGCCAGCACTATCTACATCATGTAAATTTCACCGCAAAACTTTACCATATCAATGGATTCATGCCATACTTTGTGAGAAAGATTTTCCCATTCCTGGTGGCATGAATCTATAGAAAATCGTTACCGTTTACTATACACACACTTGGACAAACTACCTTGTTTGTATACGCATGCGCTGATCCTCTATTGAATTGATGAGTTAAAGGAGTGCCGCACCATAATCCGAGTGTGTACAGTTGGGTAGTATCAATTTACTGTCTGTCTCCCCTGCATGTGGTGCACGTGACCAAAAATTTTACATTGTGCTTAAGAAGAACACGCAATTTGGGAGTATTAAATATATGACCAGTACCTAAAAATACCCTGAAATGAACGATTACAAATCCGTTTTATTATAGTAAATATTCAACGCATGCGCAGAGTAGCTAGACAAAACGATATATACCGAGAGAGCAAAAATGATTGTCGTGTCTGAAGTTGTAGTAAATGAATAAGAAAAAGACGAACAAATATATATATATATATATATATATATATATATATATATGTATTACAGGATATATATAACAGGTAAGACAATGGAAGGCAATGGAAGACAATGTTGCTGCAAACTTCAGACATGACAATCATTTTTGCTCTCTCCGTATTCCTCGTACACATACCGTACGAAGATCGGCGGTTGGAACGAAGCTAATATGTGTATGCTGGCGAACTGCACAAATCGATTTTGCTACACAACAAGAATCCGGAGGAATACAAACGGCAACTCTCGGGCTTCAAGAGACTGTCGCTCCACTGCATTTCAAAAGATATTTTCCTTATCCCCCACACACATCAGGTCCGTACCATAACAACATTAATAAATAAAGGATTGGAGTTCCCTCATATATAGCCAGTATGAACTTTGTCGGTGCCGTAGTTATATTAAAAAATATTTTTTATTGTCTTCAGTTTTTACCTGTAATTATATCTGTTAGAGTTTGGTTCTGTTGACGTGTCGTGATTCTATCGAGTCGTGCTATAAGTGTCGCGGAATACGGAGGTTGTTTGCTATATGTATTTATATTGGAATATTAAGGATTAAATATTTATTTTTAGATTTAACCCTATATGAAGGTGGGTGTTATATTTGTATTATGTCAGCAACAGGTCTTCATAATCAGAATTCATTTGTGGTATATTTTTAAGCAGATCTAAATTTTAAAATAATATGGCATTTCCTAAGTTATTCTTTATACTAAGAACAGTATTTAAATACAACTGAAGGTTGAATACCTTCAATCCATTCTAAATTTATAGTTTTGTTACTAAAAATAACACACGAATTTAAGACTAAAGACTCAAAACTACTAACTGATTTATGTATGTAGAATTTACATTAACTCTCAAGTTAAATTGTAACTACCAAAATTAAATGTACTACTTTTATTTTAAATGGAAGTATATAAACCGAAAAAATGCCATTATAGGGTCATGGTCTATTGTACATACAGGGTAGGTATATAATTTAATATCTACTTGCTTTCTAGTTTCCTCGAAGTTATTTCTGTTCTCACAATTTTAATCATGTACGTACATATTGCGATTAATAATCACAACATATAAACACACTTCTATCTATACATGCAATTTTAATGTCAAGGTCAATCGCTTTGACTTGCATGAGTACAGCGAAGGATCGGCCAATAGATTTCTAATGTGCTCAAAGAAACCGGATAAAAGTAAAACCGATTGATTTACACAATCGTAATATTGTTATGTTCCCCTATTGTGACTATATTTATTGTTTTCTTTATTCTTTTTATTTGTTGTTGTTAAGTTCTATTGCTCTCCATACTTGCATTAATATTTCTTCTGCGTCAACGACGCTATTTACTACACATATCTACATATCATGTACCGTTATAAAAGAAACTAATACAATACAATTTCTTGAAAATACAAACTTGATTTTAAAACTTGTTATGAATTACATAAGTTAAATGATGTATACAGCGTGCTAGCAAGCCTTGTGGGTAAAACCTGTGGTGATCAGAGATATTTGTAAAGAGTCGAAAGGGAATTCCTTGGCTGTATTAGTAGTAACACAGTGGTTTCAATATCCAACCACGTTTTTAGGTTACCATGTCATTTTTTCCCCTCTTTTGATAATCCATTCTGAACGACCGCCTGAACACAAAGATTTTCTATACGCTGGGCTCGCGCCCAGGCAGAACTTAAGGGGGAAATTCAAAGAATGCTGGAATTTGCAGATCTCGATAAATTTGCTCGTTTCGGACAAAATACGCATTTGGATTCGTTCAACCCCATTCTCTGAAACGAATACATGACGTATGGGCCCAGCGATAAAGGCCGTCGGTAGCTCGCTGGAAGCGATTGTGGCAAGTTTCCATACTGTCCCGTATATAGGGGACTATAATTATGATATTATGTCTCTATCTATAAAAGCGGCTTATGTACAGCTAATTTTACCATCTACCGCATCCCAATCTCCAAGAGGCTCTGTCTCCAAAACCATTTTCCTCCAATCCTCTCTTCTGCATAGCTTCATTAATTCCCTTTCCCAACTCTTTTTTGGTCTTCCTTTTTTCTCTCCATTAGCAGGCTTCCATTTCTAAACCCTTTGTGGTATCTGTCTTGGTCCATTCTCCTCATGTGGGCATGCCACAATAGTTGTTTCCGTTCTATTTTATTGATTAATGTTGTGACAACTTGCATCATTTTTCTTATTCTTTCGTGGTCCAATAATGTCTTCTTACAACATCGTCTCCAATACATCATATCTGTTGACATTATTTTGTTTTCCATGTATTCCACACTTCACATTCATAGGTAACACAGCTTTTCACACGTCTTTTCTCTTTCTTACAGTATCTAGGATACCTGTTACGTCTTCAAAGAAGATATCTTTTATATCTGCAGTTGCATCATCCTATCAGTATTAATTTGTGGCCAAATGCTTCTAGTTCCATATGTGATTAGACGTTCGTTTATAGCCGACCGTGCTTTGGAATTTTTTGTTTAATGCAATGGAAATTACTACTCTTGCCCTCTTTGTTCACTCCCACTATAGAAGTGTATGTAATTGCCACGGAATTCATTTCCGTTTCCTTTCTTCTTGGTTTCACTCAGCACTGGCTATATCGATATTATAATCTGTTAATGCCTCAAAGACCTCTTTCAGCATCTTACGTGGAGGACCAGAGAAATTTCTGTAGAAGCTTCTCACCCTTAGCCGAGGGGCTCCAGATTTAAGGCGCTGAAGACTCGCCCCCACCCAAAATTATTCTAGTAATGGATTTGTTGGCAGAGCTGAAGTTGACTTTTCGTAGTATTTACGGAAATGTGCCTGTCGGCTTCGGCATATTCCCCTACGATCCATACCAGCAATTTTCCCTCCTCCTTTCTCAACCGGGCTTGGGACCGGCTATGGCGGAGTTAGATATTATGTGTTATGAAAAATAAGAGAGTCGCCATCTGAAGAGAGTAGCTTAGACTATTTATGTCGCATTCTACCCCCCTATGGATTTTTTCCAATGAGGTAGCAATATATAGCAGAGAGCTTTTCGTAGAAATTGTTTTAGTCCAAAGTGGTAACTCAGTATGACCGCCATATTCCATAAGCGTACATACATATTGAAATAACTGTGTCCCTGTTGCCTAGGCGACTCCTGAAGTGGTAACGTCTAGGAATTACTTATTACCCCACCACTTTATGCTACCATGTGTTTGTTCTTCCTTTATTATAATTGTATTGTAGTTATCACATTATTGTATTGGCCTATTCCTGTGATAGACTTTAAGAGCCAAATTCATAGTCGTCACTTAAGTAAAACTCATCCTTACCTCATGTAATGCTCATCTCTTGCTCACTCAAGGAAACCTCATCGCGACCTCAATTTTGGTATTCATAGACATGAGTACGCATGTTGCTAAGTTGAGAAAGAGATGAGAAGCCGTCGGGTTACCAACGCGCTATTACGTCAACGTTGGAATGACGTATGCATGACGTTTCGTTCCGTTGAACCAATTGTAAGAGTTTGCTTAGGTGGCAAATG
>JARFOC010001056.1:0-15305 GCA_031763485.1 Osmoderma eremita | reverse complement strand
ATATAAAAAATATATTTAAAAAATATATAAATATACTTCTGGGATCACACAACACGTCTGATTGTATAGTTCCAAGCGTTCCTCACGTACAGACAGTTGTTTCGGACTGACTAGTCCTCTTCAGTGCAAGCCGGAGGAATGCCTGTCGCTCGTTCAGTACGCCGTATCGTCAACTAAACGTTAGCAGATGTCGTTAGAAAAACACTCCAGAGACATCTAACACCCAGCCGCGGATTCACGTGAAGAATCCCTGGAACTATACAATCAGACGTGTTGTGTGATCCCAGAAGTATATTTATATATTTTTTAAATACATTTTTTTATATACTTTATCTTTTGAACGTACGTGCCGTGCCGGCTATTGGCAAAAACTTTTTTTGTTGATATATTAGTCATTCGACGCCGATAAGATCACACGCTAACACGGATCTCTACTGACTGGTAACTTAGTTATCGCATGGAAATTACGCCATGAATCCGCGGTTGGGCGTTAGATGTCTCTGGAGTTTTTTCTAGAGGCATGTGCTAACGTTTAGTTGACGATACCGCGTACTGAACGAGCGACAAGCATTCCTCCGGCGTGTACTGATGAGGACTAGTCAGTCCGAAACAGCTGTCTGTACGTGAGGAATGCCTGGAACTATACAATCCGACGTGTTGTGTGATCCCAGAAGTATATTTATATATTTCTTAAATATACTTTATCTTTTGAACGTACGGTGCCGGCTATTGGCAGAAATCTCTTTTTTTGACGTCAATTTAACAAAATCTGTATAAGAATTTGGATACGGTGGCCTAAACTAGTAAAAATAAAAATTCCTTTGCCACCTTGACGAGTGAAGAACCCCAGATACGTATTTCGGCAACTAAGTTGCCATCCTCAGCAGAATCTACAAAGGAAGATAACGTTAGTCGTAACACCACTGGACTAACACAGTGTTATTAAAGTGGTGTTCTGTTCTACTAAATCAAAGAATACTTTATTGGTTTTATATCTTGTAAAGTAACATAAAAACATTATACATTACACAACACCACACATACATACATTACATCGCGGGTCTACCAGTCAAAGAACGACGCGTCATTGCAGGCAAGTGGCTAGGACATTTCGCAATGACTTCGCGACGCATTAGCGATGAAAGTGGGTTTAGCATTCGGAGAGACGCTGATGACGCCTGGTAGGCAGAAACTCGAGTCCGTCTATGGTGATCTATGGTGAGTCTATGGTGATTCCAGCAATAAACCATGCGCCGATAATGGCATTTTTACGGTTATTTTCGCGCTCAGTCGGTTATTCGACTTGATAATGGGAATCCATGTGTTCCCGAAACACGTGTCGTTCCGAATTAATTAATACTTTGTGCGGGAGGAGAAATCAGAACATGTTTATTGCGCTGTCCCACAGTCCTCGCAATCTTTACTGTTAAATAATTGTCATTCACAAGTTGCCCGGCTTGTGTGACAAATCCGAATTTCATTAAAATTCATTTATTTATTACCAATTTGAGAATATAAAATGCGAAGTCTGCAAGCCAGACCTCATCTTTCTTAGTGGATATTTCAGTGTAAATTTATTGCCCACCATACTGGACGCACCATCGGTTGTCACGGACCATGTCCGAACGACTTTTATAAAACGCATCGTATATCATTTGACTTATGTGATGGTTTTTTAAATAAATAATATTTTATGGCTAATACGTTCTTGCGAATTTTGCAATAAAGTGAGTGCATGAGTTCGTATGTTTTATATCCTACAACCGAATCACGCAACTATCAATACCTATGCCAGCTGATTAATCGCTAGCCGTTCCCGTCCCTGATCCAGTACAACAAAAAAAGAGAGCGACCGTATTGTATGAGCACATGGCTTGATTTATACGCAAAAATATCTGGGGGGGACAGTTCATCTTTCGTGATTGCGCCATCCAACAAACTAAACTTCTAAAACTACTTTTAGAAGGCCACCGTACGAATCCATTCCATATCCACTCACGCCTCTTAACGAATAGGTTCGGTCAACATAGGTGTACCTGCATTCCTATAATGCTTGCTAGAATTCTGTTGAATGTTTATAGTACTCTCGTTGCTTCTGTGAACACGATCATCATTAGAATGTAAGATAAGTATCACGTAGGTACATGAGAAAACATATTCTATGAATTACCAATTCCGCAATTTTTAACTTGACGTACCTACATACCAAGATAAAGGAAGTACAGAGTTTGGTCACGT
Source organism: Osmoderma eremita (assembly GCA_031763485.1). Taxonomy (NCBI): domain Eukaryota; kingdom Metazoa; phylum Arthropoda; class Insecta; order Coleoptera; family Scarabaeidae; genus Osmoderma; species Osmoderma eremita. Next base: position 13,067 of record JARFOC010001056.1, on the reverse strand, counting down.
AGCAGTCGACTTTATTTACTTTAATATGAATAAATTGAGTCACTCTTCCGATAAAAAATTGCATCCCAATACCATACTAGAAATTCAGTGTTAGATACCAATATAGATGCAAATTTCTGTATATTTACTTAGTATATGGCGTTACGCAACACGTGAGTGAAGGCCGGGTAATTCACTGGATATGAAGAATTCCGCGTAATTAGCGAGAATTCACTGCCAAGGTTAGCCCCACCGAAACACCCCGATTTATAGGACATCGACAGCTGATCAGGAATATATATTCAAGTGAGCGGTTGGTTATGCACGATCGATGTGCTAGTACTCTAGTGGTGTTAAGTCTTCGTCCAGTTAGAATTGGCAAAGATGTCTGATGTTAATGAGAAAGAATTAAAGGAGGGTCCACAATCCGAAGCGCAGGATTCCAGTAGGATTGTCTTCCCGGACGAGAAGCAAGATATCCCACCGGCAACCCCTGAAATGGCAAATCGGCAATTAATTGATGCGCCATATAAACAAACAGATGCAAATGGGGGACAGCCAGATCTGATATTTAAATAAGTAAGTTATTTATTAATTTTCTCAACGATGAAATTTTTAAAAACCCAAAATATTTACTACAACATTGGAGTGCTCTTATTAAGCAATTCTTCAATTCTTTAAATTCATAAATTTTGATTATTATTTATTAGTGATTACAAATAAATTTGTTTAAAGTCAAGCATGATACTATTGTGAAATCAATTATTACCTAGGTGCAAACTATTGAATAATGATAGATAGGTACATCAAAACAAGTTAGAAACTATTATAATCTCATTTTTCTTGTACATGTATTGTGTACAAACTGTAATGTAATACCAATATCTTATCTTTCCATAGCCTTTCCAAGTAAAAAGGTGTACGTAATGTTGAATCATTATTGCAACTATTTCTTAAGTATCTTGAAATACACAGATTGTTGCATTTATAAGAATAAAATTCTCTTTTAATGCAGCGCCCAGAATATTTTTGTAGTTTTTGGTACTACAATTTTTTTATCGATCACCTTTATGCGCTGTGTACGAAATACAAATGGAAACAAACCAAAAACTTGATGGCACTCGAAAAAGTGGTTGCCAAATTCGTGTTCTGTAGAGCCTTGCATACATATCCGCTTGCATGATATCCGCGGATAATTTGCGGATATCCGCTGAATTCTTGCGGATGCGGATAGTTTGTACCAGGCATGCGGATACGAATCGGGTGCGGATAGAGTGAGCAAAATTTGCGGATATATCCGTGTCCGAACTCAGGTGTTTTTAGTGGTGTTATTTCAGCTAACATTAGTAGTTAAATAAGTTTAACAAATTTAAGTACATATAGTAATCTCAACTTATAAGTTGGTAGCAATATATGGCGCTGTCATTTATCTTAGTTTGTAGGGAATATGAAATATACATAGAACGAGGAGAAGCTTGTTTCAAGAAATTAATATTTCATTTAAGCTTTCTTGTATTGTATCATAATTAGTTATATGAAAAAGACAGAATGCGGATATAAAACCAGCGGATGCGGATAATATTCATTCTCAATTGAGGCGGATACGGATCGGATGCGAATCGTAAACATACAAACTTGGACCATACATCAGAAGGGTTATAATCCACATTATAGTAAGCAACATGGCGGTCATTCAATGTATGTGGTTATTATAAGCAATTTTCCTTTGAAGAATTTCAATTATCAATATAATGGAAATCTTATCAAATTTTATGAACATCGAAAATACAATATGGTCATTACAAATAACACAAACATAAATTAGAAATATCTAACATCTTCATCAGCAGTAAAATTGCGTAATTACTTCATATGTTGTGCTAGAAATACATTTTGAAAGAATCCTTTTACACAGCAACTTTGTCCAAATAACATTTTTCTCTTATGTACGTCAGACTTTTTCTAAGGTATGATCTCAAGCATTCAAAAATAACCAAGGTGCCCCATCTGTTTAATTATAATAAACAAACATATGCACCTCTACTTTATTTTAACACGAAAATAGATATCCAATTTTATAGATTTTGTAAATATTTACAATACACGGCGTGTGATAATCGAACGTTAGGCAGCGCACGTAGTCGCTATAGTATCCCAAGAATTGTGTCGGGTTACTTAATTTATCTAAAGAAAGGTGGATTTACAACTCTTATATGCACATGTTTGATTTATAACAATGAACATTCAAGAGATTACATTATTTGGTTTCTAATGCAAAAGGTGCATAAATTTGCAGTGCTTCAATGGTTACCAAATTATGCAACAGAAACAAAAAGAAAATGAATGGTGTTATTACATCGAAACCGGATTCGCTAAAGAGAAAGTTGAGTTGTTCCAATAATTTACGGCTGATTACGTTCCTAAAAGAATTAAAAACTAAAACGATTTTTCGAATTTTAAATAATTGATTTATAAAATATTTTCAATGCTTTCAACCAAATTAAATTAAATAGGAAACTAAATAGGAAAAGGAAAGACCACTAATTATTAATTATTTATTAATATAATCTTTGATCACCGTACATTTACATATACCGCAGCTTCCGTAAGTGCATATGGATATGTGTGTGTTTTATCGTACTGACAAAAAAAAAGGATGCGGTAATGAACACAGTATAACAAAACTAAGTATAAACATAAATAAATAATAAAAATATATCTGCTATAAAATTTTTGGGCTCACGTTAAGTTTTTGTAATACAGTTTTTTCTTATACAAAATGTAAGTGATGCATCAATATTTCACACTTTGGTTAAAAAAATATTTAAAAAAAATCAAATAAAAGCATTAGATAGATGATTCATCAGTGAAGGTTATATAACTTCTGACTTGAAATTTATTTTTTCTAAAATTGTTTAAAGATCTGTGACCTACATAGGAATAATTCCAATAAGAACCTATGATTCTAAGCCTAGTTTAGAAAGTTGCTTAAGAAATTGTATAAAAGCTATTCCCATTGTTACCCTAATTTCAAAAAATTGCCCAATTGCCAAGAAACGGTGTTGATAAATTTTTAATCCATATATTTGTTTATTTTCCTTAAGAACAGATGTACACCAAAGTTAGTAACCCAAATTCTTTGAGTCTGATATGTCTTTATCTTGTTCAAACATTTATGTTCCAAACAAATATCGTTTTAAAGTTGACTGACCTATTGCTTGAAGTACATACAGCACTGGCCATTCCTAAACTTTAAAGCCGTCTATAAGTAATGTATTTCGTCAAGCAGCGATGTCATATCGCGGATATCAATCGCGATCTCCCGAATGCAGTCGTGCTGGGCTGGTGGGGTGCATGAATACTAGGAGTTGTAGCAGTATGCTCGTAACAGCGGTGATTCGCGCATACCATTTATGTTGACGTTACTCAAGCGTCTTTTCCATTGAGAGTCTTTTTTTCTGAATTTATAAATTTAATTTACAACATTATTTTCTCTTTATTTACATTATTACTTTAGAAAACTATTAAATTAATTTCATTATTTTGGTTTCTTTGACAACATTTTATAATAGAATATAATAGAAGGACTCAAGTCAGGTGAATAAGGAGGCTGAGGAGCCACAGAAATATTTTTGCTGGCCAGAAAACCGTTTATAGAAATTGCTGTGTGACAATGCGCATTGTCCTGATGCAGGATCCAATCGTTCTTGATGTTTGGTCTCACACGCATGACCCTTTTTCAGAGTCTTTCGAGAACCTCTGGGTAAAAATTTTGATTAACTGTTTGACCTTGAGGCACGAACTCTTTGTGAACGATTCCGTGGCTATCAAAAAAACAAATCAGCATGCTCTTGATCTTTGATTTGCTCATTCTTGCCTTCTTGGGCTTTGGAGAACCTGAAGTGTACCATTACATGCTCTGGCGTTTTGTTTGCGGGTCATACTCGAATAGCCAACTCTCATCACCAGTAATGACACGTTCCAAAAAAATTCATGATTTTCAATCGATTCCAAAAAGTCTAGGAACCTTTCTTTCCTTATGTCTTTTTGTTCCTGGGAAAGGTTTTATGGAACCATTTTCGAGCAGATCTTTCTCATTCCCAATTCATTGGTGAAAATTTGATGAACTGTGGTATGAGACAAATTCAACTGTTCCCCGTTCATTCTGACCGTCAACCGACAATCTGAACGCACAAGATCGCGGACTTTGTCCACATTGCCATCGGTTCCTGCAGTTGAAGGCCTTCCGCTGCGTGGCTCATCGCCCATCGACTCTCTTCTGAAAATGCCTTAAACCACCGAAAAACCTGGGCTTTTGTGAAAACACTGTCTCCGTAGGCCTGCTGAAGTTTTGCAAAAGTTTCTGTTGCATTTTGCCCAAGTCTGAAGCAAAACCTGATAGCACACCGTTTGTAGAACGCACTACCAAAACCGGGTTCACGAAAAAAACGACAACGGACCACTAAATGACTTGATCGAGTTCAAACTTGCACTGAACGCGTATTACAATGTCCACTTGCCGCCCCTCCATGTCTCGTCCTTCCAGTATTGCCATATCAAACGCTACGTTGTTAGTATCATTACTTAATTTACGCACCCCCTATGTTGTCTCAAGAAAACCAGCCTCAGAACTTAGCTGTAGCATATCGTTCGAAGTGGTGTAATGTGATTCATAGATATGAGAAGAAAAACACTACTTCGAACAAGGCGGTGATAATATTAGGTATCTTTGAGGAGTATTCAGCCATGTTTATCATTTCGAAATATAATTTTACGACGTAAATATGGTGGCATCTTACTGGAAACAAACTTATGGCAAGAACACTAACCTCCTATTAAACATTGTTAACCAGGCTCCTTGAGATTATGCCGGATCTTCCCTACATTAAAAAATAAATGTGATACAAAATTCTGTAGTTTCTGGATGCTAGCGGATGTATTAACGTCCATTGCAGGATGGTATACTGGAGAGCAACAATTAAATTGTAAAAGAATAAAAGATTCACACAGTTTCTTTTTTTTATTTGTGCGAGAGGTAGGGTCTGTGAGGGCAAATCTCTATAATTTCCATACAAGCAAACAGAAAACAGTGGTTAATATGTATCTACTGTATATCTAAACGCATTGTTTATTCATAAGCCTAGATTCTTTTGCAGAATCAACCACAGGCAGAACTTGATTATTTATGTAGATTTTAATGTTTAGATTTTGACAAATTTCTTTATTACCAAACAGTAAAACTTTAAATTTATTGGGGTTCAGTGTATTTCTGTTCCATTGTCACTTTAAAAAGGCTCTTGAGGTCCAAATTAATTCTGATCACCGCCTGTTTCCAAGTGCCTCTCAGAAAATTATGATACAGTTTTGTATCTTTGGGGTATACCTGCGTGTTGGTGAGAATTAGCCAGATATAGTGGCAAATTAAGGATATTTAATGAGTGTAGGTTATTTATGTGTTTTGAAATATTTTGTTATCTATTTACCAAGTATGATTAGGTTTAGTGACAAAAATGATCTTTATGCATACTTCTTGGGCACATTTTAAGAACAGTTTCAATCCAGAAATAAAGTATAAACTAATATTTTGTCTTATTGTTCTTATTAAGACTAATTTGGTGATGTTAATTGGCTTATAATTATATATACCGTTGCGATTTAGCCGTCTAAAGAAAAAGATACGGCCAATCACAATCACAGTTAATTCTATTTTATTTTACTTGATATAAGTCTTGAACGATAAGATGTTTATACAATAAACGTTTATCTTTGGATATGTTTTTATTTATATTCAATTTCCTTGCTTACGTATTTACGGAAAGTCATTTGAAGAAGACTATTGCAATTTACGTTATCAAGTAAAAAACATACAATAATTAACCTGGTTTACTATTAAAATTAAATTGGCTAACGAGCAGTTTCACATAAATTATGTATAAATACACCAAAACTAATAATATCACTACATCAAGTAATCAAATGAGTAAGTAAAATTAATAAAATACTTTTATAAAAATTTTAAAGAGTCGTGACAGAATCTAAAATTAACCGCGTACATTTGCTATTCTTCTTTGCATAATCGAATTATTCCATTTAACCTGTTGTTGCACGCGAAGCCATGCTTTTCTCTCTTTCTTCCTGTATAATTTGAATACTATCTCGTTCGCCTTTCAATTATGATAGACAATCGCACACTTCGAACTCGTCCCTTCTTATCGTAATGACCTCTCAACTTTATCATAACCAACGTACGAATACAACAATAACAATACCAGAAGGAAATTGATAAAGAGTCTGTCTGTCATTATTCTATTAACTATACATTAACTATAACAGTATAAGCGATCACGACAATGGCTCATACATCTTTCTGTCGGTCAAAGATGCATCCCGCGTATAAACTGTTTGTGTTCCTCTCAGTCACGTATTTGGTTTCATCTTGCGTGGAATGCGCTACAATTGGCAAGGGTAGTTCTAAAGGCGATAATAAGCAAGAGGGCAGTGATCGGAATAGATCGAAACAACAGGATGAAGAACTAGCCTATAAATTAGAGAATGCACCGATTCCCTCGATACACGGCGGTCCGCAAGTGTTACGTAGCAGGACAGTGTTATTAAAGGACCTGGACGATTTCAAAGATGGACGATTCAAAAGGGATATATCGCAAGCGGATGCTCTGAATCCTCAAAAGCCTCGCCAGAAAAAGGATGTGATACACCAAGAAACATCTGGCGCAAATGTTCCTAAGCCTTTTCACCATCCAGGGCATTCATTTGAATTAAGCAGCAACCAGCCAATTAATACCTATAATTATTATAAAGTTTTGAATATGTACGGAAGTGCATTTCAATACGGTAATAATCAACCGTTTAAAGGATACACGCAAACGTCTAACATCGGAATCATCCCACCAAGCGGAACCAATGCTAAAGATTACTACAACGGCATCAGCAATTTACAAAATTATCCAATCATAGGACGACATTCGTTGTACGAAAATCAAAAATATCCATCTGGTCGGTATGGTTATAACGATGAAAATTACGTCAGGAACGCTTACGAAAATGTGCTTACTGGTCTTGCTATGTGGAGTATCATGAACGGGCTCGTCACCGGTAAACGTTACACAGTTTACGATCATAAAACTATACCACGAGATTACACCAGAAACATAACTCTCACCAACGATACTCTGGCACAGTGTTTCGAAGACGCTTCGGCTCTTTGCGGAAGTTATTCTCAGCCACTTTGTATCAATAACGGAACTACATTTTGCGTATCCTCCACTGTGATTCCGTGTCAGGGTCATTTGCCAGAGAAAAAATGCGTAAACATATCCGAACCGTGTGATAAATGTGAGGATACCCAAAGAACTTGTGCTGCTTATGTTACAGTATCTAAAAGTGCACTTGACAAGCAAATATTTAACGATACATCGTATTTACCCGACGTTGAAAATATAATTTTGTGCGTAACGACATTAGTTGTTCCTCAAGATAAAGATGCAAATAAAATACTCTGTGATAGATTACCTTGTTTGGAAAACACAACAGATCAATCAAATCTCTTAAATTCAGAATGAAATGAGCGTAATTCTAAGTTGTATAAAAAGTAAGGAAACACCCTAAACCAGTTTTGTAAAAATAATACTTAATTTAATAGAGATTTAGAACGAATACCATATCCTAACCTAATGTATTTTTGTTTTGTTTCAGATGTCCTTTGCATCCTATTTGATGGAGATCTTCAATGAAGAATACTTGAATTAATATTTGATATGATACATTAGTTAGTAGAAGTCTATATAATTTAATAATTTATTATAACAAAAAAAAAGAGAAATTTTATTAAACAATACATAATACATGTTCTATGAATTTCTTTTTTGTAAAACAATTATTACAAATTAATCTTCATTACGTTGGAGTTATTAGGAACCGGTGATCAGTAAATGACGAGCAAAATTACTAAAGAAATGAAAGATTCCAACAAAATAATCATGTAATCGAATATCTGCCCTCGTCGCGGATTAGTAATTTTTGTGGCGAAATAAAATAAGTAGAAAAAATTGACGTAACATCATATTTTTTCCGAACTCCAATGATTGTTAACTATCTGTAGGTCAGTTTTAAACTGTTCGGGATGGCACATTGCATGACAGGTAGTGTGTCATAAAGGTCTCTTCGCGTTTTGTGTGGTCCCCTTTCGGGCTTCGAAAAATATTACCTGAAATATTTCCGTTTTGGAGCCTCCAAATTGTATTTCTTTTTCTTAAATCCCATTTCCTGGGTAAAATTTGCAGAAACCAATAAAAGTATTCAGCCTCTATTAAGAGATAATTATTGAACTTCTCAAGGGATTAGGAATTATCTTTACATTAAACTTGACTAGGAATTAAGGTAAAAGTTTGAATACATAATCACTTGCATAAGAGGTGAAAGTTGTTAAGGGATTATTAAGGGGTTGTTAACGGATTAAGAATCAATTTGTTGTGAATTTATAATTACTTGTAATTGCATAAGGAATAAATGTTTACAATAAACTCCACCAATATAGGGATGATATAAAATATTGCACTATTACTAAAATAAATTAATTATTCCGAAATCAGTAACATTATTATTAGGTTGTTTGTGATGGAAGTGATAGAATCCAAACGTGGAAAACTAGTCATCCTGTATTCGGAATACCAGTTCAACTTAAGCAAAAAAACAAAAACTTAACTCTTCGATGAATTTGTATAAATAGGAACTGCCCAGGAGCGATTGTTACTGATGAAGTAAAATCAAAAGTTATAAGTGAGAAAAGCCATAACTGTGTTCCAGGTATTACAAAAAATGAAGTCGATAAGTGTTTATATTCAGCAAAAAGAGAACAATAGAAGAAATGACACCAGTATCGCAAATATATCAGCAAGAGATGATGGTTACTAAGGACAGAGGTTTGGATTTTGTTGCAAATATTCCGCACTTTAGATCAGCGAAACATACATTATATACTGAACCACACAAATGGCTAGGCATTAGCTTGCTTCCGAAAAAAACGAGAAGGTATAGAGGTCTCCGAGTTTATGAAAGAGTATGTCTTAATCGAGGATGGTATGGAAGACAGGGTTATTGTATTTGCAATGGACGGAGGTAATTTATTAGCAGGAGGTTCTTGCTCCTATTCCATGGGACTTAGCTCTAGTTCAATGTTTTGCCAATTATATACACTTCACGTGGATAATGGTAGTACAAAAGAAAGAACAAACATCATTCCTGCCGTGTATTTTCTGCCACCCGTCAAGAAGGAGGCCACGTATAAACGATTTCTTACCAAAAAAATGTATTTTGGATTTTGAAGTTATCGCAATTAATGCTTTAGAAGAAGTTTTTCCGGCTACAGTTATCAAAGGATGTAACTTTCATTTTAGTCAAGCCCTTTGGCGTAAAGTACAAGATTTAGGTCTAACAAACTTCTATACGGAGAACGAGGAAGTAAGAAACCATATAAGGAGTGTGTTGCATTAGCTCATCTGCCAGAAGATAAAGTTACAGATGCTTGGCTCTGTAGAATGGAAAATTCTCCTACTGATGAAGCCATTGTTAAATTTAACGTTTATTTTGTTGATCAATGGATTGATAATTCTCGCCGAATATGGACTTGCGATGGAGAACGTCATGGAACTACAAATTCTGTAGAAGGATGGCATAACAGACTCAACACATGGACCGGGAAAGCACATCTCAATATATTTGAATTAATAAAAGTTCTTAAGGAAGAAATACACTATTATAATACTGTTTTCCTGATAAATTGTGTGCATAAATACCCCTAAAAGAGCAAAAAAATACTATGAATTAGATAGGCAGTTAAAAATAGTTGTAAGTGACCTAATTAAAAATAGACAAAATCCTAGTGACACATTGGACAAGCTGAAATATATTGTAAAATTATAGATGGATTTACTTTTAATTTTAATTATGTATTGTATAAAATTGAGATAAGATAAACGTTACCCTACATAGAGTTAAAAGTATTTTTTGTTTTAATTTTCCCTATTTCCTATATAAAATTGACGCAGGAAACAACAACAACATCCTGTTGAAACGGAGAAAAAAGTGGGAATTGGACAATTTAATTGATCTTCATATAGAACCATTGATAATTACCAGTGGTAACGATTCATCAACTTCATCTTCAGATGAATTGTCGTGTATGTAATAACGCACTGTGTTGTACATGTAATAATACACTGATAATACTGTATCGCTTATTCACTGCTTGAATAATAATGATGATGCGTGTGGATGTCAGTGCATGGATGTGTGGATGTCAGTGCGTGGGTGTGTATGTCGGTGCATGGTAATGTCACGTAATGTGTCCGCGTGGCGGTGTGTGTGTTGGTTATGTGTGTGTTTTTTTGGTTGCATACATAATATGAATACCACTAACACTTGCGAGACCATAAGCAAAAAGGCAGCGTAGTCGTAGTTGGTCGTAACAACACGATCGTGAAAGATATTACTATACATTCTTCCCTACTATCATCTTATTAGTAACCGTAAAAATGCCATTATCGCCGCATGGTTTATTGCTGGAATCACCATACTAGCAAAAGCAATTAAAGGGGTACAAGCATTAAAGACGGACTCGAGTTTCTGCCTATCAGGCGTCATCAGCGTCTCTCCGAATGCTAAACCCACTTTCATCGCTAATGCCCCTCGAAGTTATTGCGAAATGTCCTAGCCACTTGCCTGCGTCACGACATACCCCATCTAGGGGACACCGATCAAACACACAAGTCACCGAGACAAATGCAATAGCGCCAGTAATGCAGTACACTTCATCTAGCTCGGACAGTGCATGGACTGTCATTCCCGCCAGAAGGACTGCGTATGTCGTTGTGATTCCAAGCAATAAACCATGCGCCGATAATGGCATTTTTACGGTTAATTGTTTTTGTCTCAAAACTGTTGCGTCAACAGTAGCAGTTACTGCTGCGGATGAGTTTATAATTCCAGCTCTAGTTAGCCTCCGCCTAGTTAGATACTCCGTATCGTTAACTAAACGTTAGCACACGTCTTTAGAAAAATCCCAGAGACATCTAACGCCCAGCCGCGGATTCATGGCGTAATCTACAAAGCGATAACTGAGTTACCAGTCAGCAGAAATCAGTGTTAGCATGTGATCTTATCGGCGTCGAATGACTAATAAATCAAAAAAAAAAGATTTCTGCCAATAGCTGGCACGTACGTTCAAAAGATGAAGTATATAAAAATATATAAATATACCTCTGAGATCACACAATGAGACGTGTGTTGTGTGATCTCAGAGGTATATTTCTATATTTTTAAATATATTTTTTATATACTTCATCTTTTGAACGTACGTGCCGGCTATTGGCAGAAATTTTTTTTGACAATGGATAATAGCAACTGATAAGCTGAACCCCACGATAGTAGATAAAGTAACCGATTTCACTCTCTTCAAATTGTTTGAAAATTTTAGACTTATGTACCGCACTAGAAAGGGAGATAGTATAGGTATATATGTTAATTCTGCAACCTCAAAGTGATACAAATAGATCCTCAACCGTCTTCTAAAGTGGGAAGGGCTGTAGTTTACTATTATGTAGTTAATATTACAGCCTCCTTTGTGTAATTTTGTTAATTGTACATTATGAAATACTATGATCGTAAGACACACATACAATTCGATATAAATTCAAATACCTCAGAAATAATAATGGTAATATGAGACGCATTATCTTATTTAAAAATAACTTTAAATACATATAATGTAGTACAATTGATTAAATAATCCAAATATTTGAAAATTAAAATCATTAAACTTAGGAATTTTATCAATGCTATACATTATACTAACACGCTACCAATACGGCTAATTTTCTGCCATTAATGAATTTTGGTCACCTGATACAACTAAATTAAAAGTATCTACCTACACTAGTACCTATGCTTTTTTAAACATGACACTTTACTAATATTTTTCTCTTTCAATATCTAAGGTAAACTAATATTTGCTTTTGTTATCACTTCAACAACGAAAGCATACATTGATGTCACACCCAGGAAAAGGGTGTCATTTCTACGATCTGTGCTAAAACGCCTTAACCGAGTTTTAGTCATTTAAGTGAACACAACACTGTGACTTCAAATATGCGATTTATATTGTTTTTGATGATTTTGGTAATATTGGAAAGCGATGCCCATCGTCACCGATGTAGACACGGACCGAGACCCGGTTACGGGGGTGAATTGATAATCTGCAACAATAAAGTCATCCAGTATTTCAGGGGTGATTATTATTTAATTGAATACAAAGAACGGAAAAGACGCAGAACGCGACAAACGACTTTGCTGCCGCTAGAAACAACTGCTGAAGTAGCTGTGGAAAAAATTACTACAGAGCCAACAGTGTTTGTTACGGTAAATCCAGAAGAAATTCATTTGACAACCATAGAAAGCGAGGTAGTAGAATATGAATTTGACGATGAAGAAGATATTCTGAGATCTATAGGAGGTAGGCAACTAATACATGTGAAAAAATGTAACGGAGGATTTGACGCTAATGGTGATTGTGTCAAACCCGAAGATGCATTTGGTTAGTTTTGATAAAAAAATGTCTTTCAAATTCCATACAAAACTATTTAAGATATTGTAAACATTGTTTTATAATCTCTCTGACATTATTAATTATGTAATGTTAATAATGAACCATGTATTTTAATAACTTTTAATAATAAACATAATTAAAAAATGCAGTTTTAATCGCGTTTTTTAAATTTCCAGGACTATAAGACTATAAGATGTATTTGTTTTAGATAATTTCAAAATATTATGGGTAAACAAACTAAACTATATTTATATTAATCTATATTATATATTCCGAAATTGGTTTTTATAGACGTATTATGATATCCCAAGTTTATGATTTACCACTTTAAAGTCGCCGGAAAGTAACGACGACATCAAAGTTTCTCTTTCACTATAAACACTATAAGTTATAAGCCTCGCCGAAATTCTAACCTCACATTTTTTAAAGTCAAAGTGACAAGTGCTAGTGAAAAATAATGAATACTTTT
>JARFOC010001055.1:0-30602 GCA_031763485.1 Osmoderma eremita | reverse complement strand
TGGCAACTTAGTTGCCGAAATACGTATCCAGGAGTTCTTCACTCATCGAGGTGGTAAGGGTATTTTTTAAATTTTTTTATTAACCAATGGACATATTTCTTTTCTCTTTTTTTTTGTTAGAGGTAAATAAAGATCTGCTTGAACTAAATATTTTTTAACTACTCGAAGTTATTAACAGATATACAGAGATTATTCCAACTGTAAGTTAGCTGTAAGTTATACCTGTAATGTGGAGGTATAAATTAGAGGAAAGCTATTTTATTCGGTAGCCGCAGGACAGCTAAAATTGAGTGGGCCTGGATTTAGGACATTTGTTTTTTTTCTCGAATTTTGCCCTAGATATTGTTTTTATTAAATGGAGAAATAGTTAATAAATTTATAAATAACCCACCTTTCATTTTTTTTAATTGATACCAGAAATTTGTAGGGTATAGGAGTAGACTTTTATGATTGTAGATGTTCTTTATCAATTTTAGAAACAACAATATTTTTGTGCCGTATCCGGCCAAAATACCTCAATAAATGCTCCTCGAAAAATTACTTTTTAATTGTATCATAAAACCGCTTTACTTGCCTATGCTTACCAAGAGCACTAACACACATTCAAGTGCCCATACATTTTCCCGAAAACAATGTTTTATTTACCGCATAAAATCTTTTGTGTTCGCTACCAGTTTTACGCTCGACGGAATCCATCCCGCCTCAGTTCGCTACCTGCCTCTTGTTCTGTGGCCCTCGGTAACCGGAATCTAATAAATTAAGCCCCTTAAATCTTTTATTTCCTCCTACGCGACGGCTATTGTATAGCGTTACGGCCTAGACGGCGATTTCCATCATCTGCGGATTCATTATATGTTAATTCTATTCACGGCCGACGCTTTCCGAGAGATCGCCATTCTTTCCCTGATGGAGATGGAGGCGCGTCTAATTCTATGAATGAAATTTACATACGCATTTTGTGTGCACGTTTCCTTCATATGTAAATGAACGTCAAATAAGTATGTAAAATCAGGTAGATTAGAACGTGGTGAGGGACATTCGATTATGTTTTATATGCATTAGATGGTAATCGTTCAAACTGGAGCGGAAGAGTAGATTTTTTACTTCCTTTGGTGTATTAACGATTTTACATTGCAGGCTTTCATATTAATACCAAGTAAAATATACACTTGTATAGTTAACAAACCACGTGAGAGTAGTTCACTCGATTTCGGTCCTATTTTAAAAATTCGGAAGGAATTTCGACATGACGGTAGTTCGCGCCCTTTTAAAAGGCCGAGAGTAATAACTCGCGCTCCATAAACCGTGCAAAACTGCGAACGACCATATTACTATTAGTCTTGTACGCGGGCGGGCGAAATTAACTGTTTTTTCATGCAAAATAACATCCTCTCTTTTTGTTTGCTTTATTAAATGCAAATATTATTGTTGGAACACGAGGGAAATTTCCGTTACGGATGTTCGTTTGCCTCGTTCGCTGAACGCCTGTTTCCTCGCTGGATTTCACCGACGTTGTTACTAATAACATATAGGTGAGGGTTTTGCGGCCGTAATTCCGGGGACACGAGAAGCTTACGGTAATGCTTTCTCTCCTCTACTATCCACAGTGATGTAGCTTAGCTTGAAGTGCACGACTTGTAGCATCGAAATTAGTATTAGTTCATGGTAATACTGATAGTGGCGATTGTACGAGGGATGTCCGGTTACTAAGTTACATTTGTGAATTACAGACAGACTACTTTATTTATAGAAATCAAGCATACACTAAGTAAAAGCGTCAACTGTTAGGTACTTTAGGACATAATCGCCGTCAATGTTAAAGCATTTATCCCAACGAGGCACAAGCTTCTGTAAACCCTCTTTGTAAAAGGTGCGATCTAAATTTAGAAAATACTGCCGTACTCTTGAACTTCATCGTCGTCTTCAAACCTTTTCGCCGACAAATGAGCGTTCAACTGCCCAAGCAAGGAGCCAGGCCTGGACTATTGGGCAGAGGGACAATAACTTCCCAACTGTGTTTCTGAAGCCAGGCCTTGATGATTTGAGGTGTGCGGTCTTGCATTGTCACGCAACAACTCGATTCCTTTCGTTAACCGTCCTCTTCTTTTCTGCCGAATGGCTTTGTGTAGTTTTTCGAGAATTTGACAATAAATATCGCTGTTGGTTGTCGCTTTCGGTGGTAAAGTCTCTATGAACAAAATGCCTTGTATATCCCAATTGCCAGTGAATCTTTTCGGTGTTGGTGAACTCGGATGCTTCCACGTCATCGAGTCTGTTTTTGATTAGGGGGTGTTGCGGTATATCCATGTTTCGTCTCCTGTAACTATAAACTCTAGAAATCCGTTTTCCAGACGATAGCGCGTTAAAAGCTCCAAATTGGATTGTGACGTTTAGTACATATGCACATCTAAAATACGTGCAAGTTTCAACCTGATCGGAGCGCCGTAGGCGGTGTGTCGCGCAAACGTACCTAAGTAACCGGACATCCCTCGTAGAAGATACGTAGCGGTAAGAATTGTTAAATGGAATTAATGATTGTGCTGTATAAGGGATTGAGAAAGAGACAATATATTGGACTTTTTTTTAAAGGTTCGTGTACACTAGCAAGACACTTAGTACGTTTCTTGCGGCACAAACTTGCATGACTGTATTAATAGCAATTTTATCTGGAAATTGTGTGTAGCAATTAGAAAAATCTCACGTATTACTCTTTTAGAACTCTCAACTTGCGCCAACCTCTGCAAAACGTCTGAAAATACTAAAATAAGTTTTTTATGTTTGCATGAATTAATAGGTGTGTAGATTAGGCTTGCTTGAACTTGCCGAAATAAAATCACAATAAAACTGAACTGTCAGACATTGATTTAGCGTGCGATTTGGATGAATTTGAAATATAGGCAACCATGCGAGAGACCTCGGTAGACTTTTTGTTTTTAATTTAGAAACACCGCAATATTTTTTTTGTACTTCCACGCCCTATTAATGCTGATGCTAATGTTCAAGTTTGACTTGCATCTGGAGAACACTAATGCTTGAACTTCTTTTATGTCGTTTCACGATCGACTCTATTTTACTCAAAGATTTCAACGTAGAACCAACTCGAAAGCTCTCCACGTGTCCTGCGAAAGGGGAAATCCCATAATTCCATCATAAATCAAGTGGTCGGTGCATCTATCGCGCGTGCCACGTGACACTTTTAATCCAGCCATCCCGTTTAGTATACGTCCGGCAACCTCGCCCGCCCAACTCACCACTAATCTGGGATTACGGAGTACGGACCACCGAAATTAGCGATAAACGAATATTTGGCGTACTAAGAGCGAAAATCGGAAAACAAATTGCCATCGGGGGATCACATGACTAGTTCGGCCGTAAAATGTGCTACGTCGTATTGCCATAGCTGGTTGAGTGATTCGTCGCCTCGTTCGTCCCCTTTTTAATTAAGCTTTAATACTTTTAATTATGGCGTCCGGATCCAGCACGACTTGTTACGGAAGAAGAACGGGCTATTGTCATGCTAAATAACAGCAGTAGGTCCGGTCGGTCGCTTTGTATATGGGATCTCGTCTCTGATGCCTCGATTTGGCTGAAGGGAACTGTGTTAGAGACGCAACATTAATTAAAATATAGTTGATTAATTAAGGGAATTGGTGTAGCGAACGTATTGGTCGTATGGGGAGCTGTTTTTTGAAAGTGGGGTGATTTGTGCTCAATACACCATCGGCGCAAACATAAAATTTATAAATCAAATCTGAAATAGATTGACTGGATCTTGTGGTAGATCGGATGTATGCAGTTGACGTACTTGCTGTACATCAAACAGAATTGACTTCAAATCTGGTATTTAAATATTAGGGATGCGAATGTCAAAACACCTACAAAATTATCAGAATTGCATACATTTTAACTTTGCAAAAGCTGCAATGATAATATAATAATAATTATGTAATTATTCAGTATTGAATTTACTAGGATGAAAATGAATAAATTCTTTACCAAATCATTAACTGTAGGGACTGTGGGGCTGGTATCACGCAGTATCGGGAAATCCATACACACAAATTGATTTAATAAAATTGGAGACATATGTTTCAAGAGCACGTCGGCTCTCATTGTCAACCAATTCCCGAATGCCCGAACTCAGGAATTGGTTGACGATGAAAGCTGACGCGCTCTTGAAACATGTGTCCCGAATTTTAATAAATCAATTTGTGGGGCGTGGATTTCCCGATACTGCGTATTACTAAATCATTAACTAACAGGAACAAACGTATATAACCTAAAGCAAAAGAACCTGAAACTAATAAAAACTTACATTGGTTATCTAAGAGGGAAACGAGTTTAGGAAAACCTAAAACTAAAAAAAAATAACTAAGAAAAGGTGTATGTACTACAATCTAAGATTTTGTAGACTTATATTGCCTAACCAAGCAACCAAGCAATTTTCATTTGAAGCAGCCCATGAAATTAAAATTAATATACCAACGCTAATAACAAAACTTTTGGAACAATGTCCAGTGGAATCGCATAAAACATTCCTCTCATCGATTGAATAGATCTCTCGACAGTTGGCATTCACCTTTCACCACCCTACAATAGCCATTAACTATTTCTCCTCCCTGGAGACTTATAATAGGAATCTAATAATTTGCGACGTTTAGGATTCCGTGCGGCTATTAAAGCATTACTATACATCTTCCAGGATCCCTTCCCACCCCCTACCGCCTCCCTGGTTCCCCCGGTTAGCGCGGATAATCGTCCGTCGTATTTCAATTACACCGATGACCAACGGAATCGTATGCATTTCTGGTCTTCCGATGAAATTGCTCCACCATCTGGTATGCAGATGGATGCCGGTAGTGCAGCAAGCGGTAGTAGCAGTAGCGGCATCAGCAGGACCGTCGACACAGCTGGGTTATTGATTTGGATAAGATATTACGCTCGCCCAAGAGACGAATAACAATGTAAACCAGGCACGGCCGTTGGTACTTTGGATCTGCCCGGCCAGATTCTCTCCTCTTCCTCCTTTTGCGAGCGTTACATAAGTTCCTGACATTTGCATTGTTAATGCGGACAAGATGGAAATACCGTAGGCGGATTAGAAGTTTGGTGGAAAAATTATTTTAGGTGGTAATGGAATTAATGCTTACTTCATCAACGAGCTGTTATCCTTGCTAATTTGCCATGTATTGTTTCCGGAATAAACTATTTTCACGGCGACTTCTTTATTACTATTTTGCATAGAATTTCAAATCTACAACTTTGGTTTTTACCTTATAGGCACATTAATGAAAGCTGCAGATGTTAAATTAAATACTAGAATCGGAACACCTCCAAGTTCCTTTTTCACTTTGATCCACAATTTCATTAACAGTAACATCTTCATTATCAAATAGACACAGTTCGTGTTCAAAAGATGTAAGTTCATAGTATTTAAAAAATTTCCAAAGATCTACAAAATTTTTGAAATGGTTAACATTCGTAAGTGCAATTCATGCACATGGAACTGGTCGAGTTTTTGGTGGATGAATTCGAAGATGCTCTGGGTTTTGCAGCAAACGACTTCAAAGACCTTCAGTTAATGATCAAAACGGAAAACAACATTTACACGAAATTCTGAGCCTTAATGGCTGAAGAGTTAGAAAATTGAATAGTTCAGCCACTCGAGGAGGTATCTTGGTAGACGTATTATGTGTATTTTATGCGTTTATATGATACGGTAATTACATATAGTAATAATACCAAAAGGCATCACTCCTATTGCCGAGTAGTGAATTACCCTTATCTAGTAAAATTGCAATCAAAATACCCTTACCATAAATTAAATTATAATGAATCAATAAATTACATATTTCGGCAACTAAGTTGCCATCCTCAGTGAAAAAAAAACATAAGAAAGTGTTCACGATCTAAGGAGATTTTGATTTAGGTTTACTATTTCAAGCTTTCCTATTACCGATTACCTATTACGTTTATATTGATTGCAAAAGGCGATAATATTTATATATACAAGTTTCCTGTATTCATTTCCAAAAATAATTTTATTCGCTATAGGAGTATCAACATTATAATAATGAATTTATTTTTTGGTTTTCACTAACTTATAGTTTGATTTATGATTTTGTTCGTCTTTCGTCTTTTACATAAATAGTAATTTGTGCGTTGAACTCCACTTTCGCAAGCACTAATTTCCGGTAAAGTGAATATTACTAAACATACTGCAATTTAAAGGAAATGAAGCATTAAGCGAATTAATCCATGTTTGCAAAATCTGGCACATCCGACACCTATAACATTATTTCTATATAATCCTCACTGCTGGCAATCTTTCCAGTATCATTGAAACTTTAATTTTTGCGGTAATCAGCAATATGTTATACAATTAAAAAGCAAAGTGCACCCACCCAAACGTGGATCGTATAATTTTTAATCTCTATCAAACTTTCTTAAGTCTTGAATAGCAACTGTACTGCAACCGCAGCTATAAGTTCTGCTTTTAAGGCAAAAATCGTATATTGTGCTCCACTTTCTTAATCGTTTTCTTTAATGCTGTGTTATGGAACAGATGTGTTTGAACTTCTCCTGATTTGAAAAGGATTCTGTCTTGCACTTTATAAAGCTGTGTAAATGAAACGCAAATGTACAATATTCACAAACATATTTACAAAATTTATAATTGCACACAACACAGCTTAATATTTGTCAATCCGCGTAAAACGAATTAAAACAAGTTAACTCGCTCGCGACGACGACTTGGATCAACTAAGATAACTGAGCATAGATAAAGGATGACGTTCCTTGGTGCCCAATGTAACCTGTTTTTGCTTTGTCTATGTTGATTTAAAGTTATTGTGGGTGTAGGTCATCACAGCCATTTAATTTCAATTTTTTCTTCAAAACTCTGCCTATAATTTTTTTAAAAGTCGTTCCTCAATAAAATTTATACTGATTTTGCATAATAAACCACAGTGCCGTTAACTAAGATGTTACACGCTCATAGCGGGTCGAGGGACAACCAAACGGTGCTACGATATTGGCAGCCCTGTTCGCCGTGAAGTGAGCGTTCGGATTTCCCCGGCACGGCGTTCGACGTTGTTGGGATTATAAAGTTACCTCGTACGTGTAAATGGAATTAAAATTAATTTGTTGTATTTGTTTTCGTCGGTTTTATGGATTTTCTTATTACCAGCAAATAAGCGAACAGATGTTTTTAAAAACAAAGTAAAGTTTGCTTAAAAGGATATTTTAAATATTTTACAAACATTTACGGATGAATGTGTACAAGACTTACAACATGCAGGTATCCAAAAAATTAAAAAATCTCCCACTACATTTTTGATTTGTTGCAAAGTTACTGACTTTTTAATGAGCAAATTTCCAAAAAAAAAAAGAATCTTTTCAAGAAATTGGCGCCGTCGTTACATAAAGCTGTTTAATCATTAAATTTTGAATCACCCAAATAAATTTGATAAAAAAATTTATATATTTAGCATCCCTCGGACATGTTTATTGTTTACTTTACGAAAACACTATATGAACGGAAACTAAACATTTATTATTATTTAATCTCCTTCTATAACACCAGTAAACACTAAAATTTATATATTTAGCATCCCTCCGACATTTTCATTGTTTACTTTACGAAAACACTATATGAACGGGAACTAAACATTTATTATTATTTAATCTCCTTCTATAACACCAGTAAACACTAAAATTGGTTAGACATTTTCATATATATTGTTTTATTTATTTATTTATCAATCATAAAGCAATTTGTAATGTTTACTGGTCAGAACGTTGCGATGTTTACTTATTGGTTGATCGTTAGTAAGCTATTTCCATAGCGTTGGCCATAGATTCGATTAAAGTGAACGGTAAACCGATTTCAGATTTCTAATATTGACGTATGTATGTAATCCATTCGGGTCACTTACGACGTAAAATTCGGGCGCACTTCGATACGAGAGGTGCGTTTACAAATATAGAAATCATATTTGTTGCGGGGATACCCTAAGTACATACATTATCCACCGAATTTCGTTTAATAAACACACACAGCGGTGCGGTTACGTACTTAAATCAATATTACGTAGGCGCCCATTTTGTACCCCGTAACATACCCCGATCGCAATCAGTACAGAAGATCAAAGGTGAAAGCAGCGAACGAAGCGCTAATTGGAAATATTAAGAGGAAATATTTGAGCGAGAGCGGTTTCCAGATTACAAAAATGATTACCTTCTATACCTCTCTACGGGTATCCCCTTGTGTTTCGATCAAATTGCCTGTGTGAACAGGCGGTTTTATGCCGACGGCGTCTTTTATCAAAAACAAATCTGAGGGAGGTGGTGCCTCCATAATGAAAGGAAGTGCACATACTTTTTAACAATCAATAATATCTACATGTTATGGTGGTAAGGAGACTGAGTGATGAATTTACAATAAGCTAAGATGGAATAAAAAAGTAGGCGATGGTGATATTACGAAATCATAAACTTTCAATTAAACTTGGAAAACAATATTTTAAAAATACGCAGGCAATATACTTACGTTTAATTAACGTTTATTTATAGCCAGGAACTGAATGTAATATACGGTAGATACTAAACGTTTTAGCTTAGCAAAATGTCCGCCGCATAAACGTATATCTTTTTAATAAAATATACTGTAATTGAGCGTACCATCATTTGTGTACACCCTGTGTATGCATGTCAAAATTATTTTGATAATAGAATAATATCAAAAAGGAAAAGAAACTCTTACTTACATATAGGGAACTACAAAATATAATAAATTCATTAAGAGTTAAGGGTCGGAGAAATATTTCTGTTTGACATAGAAATGTTAAAGTAGTGGTTAATACTGAGGGATTTTTGGAATATATACAGGAAAATTCGGGAAACTAATACATAATTCCAATCCACACAGTTGTTCTGGGACCTATAAAGGTGTTTTAAGCAGGTATTTTAGTATATAAGGATTAAGAGAATAAATACTTACCTGCTGATAATGGGTATGGGAGAATAAAGAGGTCATTTTTCATTTACAAAAGTAATGTTTAATGCACAATTTGTGCAAACACTAGCCACCGTTAGAACACATCGGTATTACTGATATAAAATACAAAATAGGATACGGTGGCTTAAAATAGTAAAAAAAAAAAATACCCTTGATTCGTAGATTCTGTTGAGATGGCAACTTAGTTGCCGAAATACGTATCCAGGAGGTAAGGGTATTTTTTATTTATTTTTTGGTATTACTGATGAAAATACAATTTGAACGCAGATAATGGACGGCATTTGAAATAGGCAATTTATCTCTCATGGATGCATAGTGGGTGGTAGTAGTAGTTTTTGAATTCAATAAAAACGAAAATACGAGGATATAATTTAATTTATTTAGTTAAAAGTATAAAAGGGTAGAAAAGTAAATAGGTTAAGAAGTATAATGTTTGGGGGTCAACATTGACCAATACTTGTGAATTTTGTCTGATAATGTGTGACTATTTTGTGTTCCATTATACTTAGTTATTATGTAAGATATGGTTTTCATTTTTACTTAACAAGCAAGCACAATAACTAGAACAGCTACAACCTGAATCGAGTTAAAGACAGCTAGGGACCCAGCCTGAGAATCGTCGAACCGTAAGTAAGAGTTTTATTGGCAACAAACACCGGAAAGTCTTTAAGCACAATTGCATTTGACAATGTCTACTTAAATATTTAACGTTGAACTATCATTTTAGGTGGGGGTTTTGAATATTTACAACCTTTGTTTAAAGGGAAACAATAATCAATTTTGCTGGGGTGTTCAAAATTTAATCATACTTTCATGCGCATGGATATATACGGAGTGTTGCATAACATCAGCATTACGCTTCATTATTGTTCAATGTTTATGCTTAAAAAGGAACATATTCTTACCGGGTAGGGAGGTTATTGCAATTGGCTTTCACAACGTGGGGCATTCATTATAAGTAAAGGTGGTAAATTTAATTATTATATATAGATAGAGAGTTATTCTTACCGGATAGGGAGGTTATTACAATTGGCTCACAACGTGGGGCATTCGTTATAAGTAAAGATGGTAAATTTAATTATCATATATTTTATAAAGAGGGAGTTCTTTATTTTCCCGGGAGAAAGAGGTAGTTACAATACGTATTCATTACGAATATGTAAAACGGATAAAAAACGTTTGACATAGACGTTTATCTAAGGTAAGGGGAATTATATAATTAAATGTTTTATGTATACGTTTATTAAACTTTAGTTAAAATGAAATAATTAACGTATAACATAACCTATAACATTTGTCTATTATATGACCCTTTTTGTTTTTACTTTATTTGAGAAGAACTGTTAAAATTGCTGGCAGCCTGAATGTTATTACATACATATATCAAGTACCCACCTATCTACTCGTGTATACATACGTATGCTATTACTATATGCCACATACGGCATAATGTTTTCCAACTGCCGATTGCAATTATTTCTGATGCATGATCTAATTAGATCGTCACCATTAGCGTTAATTGAAAATTTGAAATTAATTTCGTTTCGCCCATAACGTACTAGGCGATGTGATGCTTCATGGTTTTTTTTTAAACCATGATTTGATGGATACATGTCTCTTGTCATGTGTTACAATTCCCAATTTGAATTTGTAACTGAATAATTTCGCAGCATATGCTTCTATTTGACATTACTGTAGAACTGGAACGTACTTGTCCTACCTTAAATGGACAGTGTATATTTATAAATCTATTATTGTTCTATTTATTTCATTGTGGTGATTATATGGTACAGATAGTTATATTTGAATGCTCAGACGGGATAACCAATAAGAATTAGCAATGATCTAGCTCAAATATGCTTGTGCGAATGAATGTTTCTCAGTTTTTTTAGTTATGAATAAATTAAAACCGTGAAAATCGAATTCCAAAAAGCATTATTTTTAAACCTAAATCATTTAATCTCGGTTATGGAATTTTTTCGTCATGCAAAACCATCATTTTTCTTGTAGCAATGAAATTTGACTTCGCATCTGCCTTCGTTAATCTTGAAATATCGTTAGAATATATTCTGTAATAAACCGCAATTGATCTGTATGGCTGCCACCACTGTTAACATCTGCTTTCCATATGGGTAACTTTGTTGATGAATTTACTTTGTGGAATGATGTTTTACGCTTTACAGAAAACGTCGGTTCAGTGTACCGCTTGTCCAGTATTCTACAGATTAAATTTAGTATTCTAGTTCTTCATGAAGACAAGAATATGAAGAGGACACTGTCTATTATTTTCTCAACAAATTGCGTTTCGTCTGATTCTTCTAATTGTTCCAACTCCAATCCCGTTGTAGATTCTTAAGGCAATGCGGTTTCTTGTTGAGCACTTATGATAATATGTTTCAAGGCATCCTGCGACTCACTTTCTTAGTGTGGCAAAGAAATTATTGCGATATGGGTTACTGGAAACGTTGCAAGTAACTTGTTCAGTATATTAGCTAACAATAATACGAATAATTAATACACACTACATTATAGTCACCCAAGAAATCAACGAAATCTTCGATAAATATACTTTTCCAAACCAATGATGCTGAGTTAAAAGGAAGATCTAAGTTTGTATTTTGAGGCCGAATTCATTACAAGAAATTGCACCCTATAAGCGATATAAGATATAATCGAGATAGCAACATTACCTTGAAATTGAAAAAATATTGAACATATCCAGTAATAAACTGGTTGCACACAATCAAAGGCCTTGATTACACAGGATTCCTACCCTATTCGGCTTACTCTCTATGTTATGCCATATGTTATTATGGATATCTACTTACTTAATCCTGTGAACTCATATACCTTTCGAGGTGGAGTTATGCCGGAGTTGAGCTTTCAGTTGATTTTCATTCCATATTTCCTTCCACTTCTTTCTGTCAATTGCTATCACCTCTGTGTCCTCTCATCTTATCTCTTTCCTCCGCTGCTGTCCGCACTTCTTCGTTCCATGTTCCTCTTGGGCTGCCTCTCTTCTTTCTCCCCCATTCCATTCGACTCGAATATTTGCTTAATTAATCTGGTTTCGTCTCTTCTCTTTATGTGAGCCAAACACCTTAGTTGGTTTTGTTCTACGTTGTTTCGACAGGGACCATGTCCAAGTTTTCTCTGAATTCCTGGTTTCAAATCCTATCCTTTCTTGTCTTATCTACGATTGGATATCTGCCAAGCAGTAGTCGTTTATTTCCCAGATCGGGAGCCTTACTATGATGAAAATAAAATAAAAAATCTATTTGTAAAACTATCTATTTGAGAACGCATAGCATATTTAAAAAGCTTCGACAAGGAAGAGAGAAGTGCAGAAGGCCTGAAGTTAGATGTATTATGATCACTTTTGTGACTTAAAGATTTCGGAAAAACACCCTTATCAAAGGATACATTAATTAACTATGTAACAGGCGCTACTAGTTCATGAATTGCTTCAAGATGCGCGCGGGGAAGCTTTTTGAACAGGATATTAATTTATTTTTAAGCATATCAAAGACAAGCATTACAGACTCGACGTCAGGAAGTCCTTAGTAAATCCATATGATATGGTTATCGGGGATTGAAATTTTAGGAAGGGAATAAGAAATTGTGATTCGAGCCTGCTGAAATAATTTATTGAAGATTTCTACAAGAGTATTTTGGGAACATATGATGTTATCGTCAATAGTAATGTAGAGGTATTTTTACATCGTGTTGAATGATATCAGACCTATTTTGTTGGTGTTTTATACTATGTGTACTCCAAGTTTTGGGATTAATTGATCATGTTGAATTTTTCGCTGTTTATAAATAAATTCTAATGGATGAATAATAATAACCCGAAATTCCTTAATTATGTCAATTTTTATTGATTCTTTCACTTTTCGTCTAAATTTCATCAAAAATATAATAAACTCCCAAAATATCTCCGATGAACTCCATTTAAATTAAACCGACGAAATGAAACATTCCCCAAAGTCGAGAGACACACAAATGAGACGCGGCTCCGAGAATTTTGCTACATGTAATATGCGAAATTAGAGTCGGCAATGATACATATACTCGGAGATATACGTATGTACCTATTATACGTACGCAACCAAGTAGGCCGTGAAGTCACCAGGGTTGCTGTAGGACACGACCAGCAGAACAATTTACCATAACGATAACATTACGGTTGGCGTGTCTGTTGTCAATTATAATAGATGTCTCCGCTCATCCCGGAGGGACTGTATTTCAATGGTTCTGCAGGACATCATGTTATTTCCCAGAGGAGCCGCCGTGGGCCGGCCGGGCTAACTCGGTTGCGGAACTGCGGTCGGCGATCGTGGAAAAAGAAATAATTTAGAGAATTATTTGTCGGTTTACGTTTAGACCGCAATAATTCTGTGTGAAAAACCCTCGAGGATGACATGCGGTCGACGCGAGACCTTTAAACCGTCGCGGTGTCGAATTTAATAAGCTCTACTACGCAGTTTCAGGTTGGCCGTGTTAAAAAATAAAAATCTAGTTTATTTTTTATGTAACATCGCCGACGGTGAAAAAGGAGAAGTTATTGCTTTCAAAGAAGTCGTTCTTGATAATACGAAGAAATAGCAAGAGAATACCGAGAGAAAGCAATTAGAATAAAAAAAAAGATGAAGGAAATTATTAAAAAGGAGCAGTTTTGTGGTGCAAAGGAAAATTGGAAAAAAATCATTGAAAAATCGTTTTTTACTTCAGGACAGAATTTAATTTAAACGGGCTAGACGGTTTTTTAACGGCCATTTATGTAAACAACTTCGGTGGCAATTCAGTAAGGGAATGGATGGTAAAAATAATGCTGCATTTGAAAGATTTAAGGGAGTAATGGAATAAGTTGGCTTTTACTGTTATACTATTGTATCGAAATTTTTGCGAAGATGTAAAATAATAGCCGTCTACCTCATATACCGGGTGGTTTTAAAGTCTTTCGATAAACTCTGGAATGTTGATCTACACACTCAAACACTCAAAAAGGTCTATATAAACATATACGAGGTGTGTAAATTAAGTAATGAAACTGGTATTTTTAAATGTTTTTATTTGAATATAATTACAATTAAATGTTTTCCCCCTTAAAATAACTTCCTTGGAAAACCACACAGCGTTGTAGACGGTTCTTCCATTCCGCATAGCAGTGCTTTAACTCGGATATTGGAACCACCTTTAGCTGGTTGGTTACAGCCGCTTGAATGTTTTCGAGTGTCCCAAAATGATGTCCCTTCAGATGAATTTTCAATCTAAGGAAGAGGAAAAAGTCACAAGGACTTAAGGTCAGGTGAACAAGGAAGCTGAGCAGCCACAGAAATAACCGAACCTTGAAATAAGTGGTGCCACACACCACTTATTTGTGCTCTCGCACAAGGAAATGTGCGAGAGCCCCATCGTGCATACACCACATCTTTAGGCGTAACTGTAAAGGCACATCTTCTAACAGTCCTGGGAGTTCATATGCAAGAAAATTATGTTAGATGCTCCCGTTAACCGATTCGGGAAACGTAGGGTCCAATTAGCAAAATTCCTACAATACCTGTCGACACATTCATAGAATGAGAACTCAAGTATTTTATTATGCATGTTTTCTCTTTGATCAGCGGGTTTCTGCTCATGGTATATCACATTTGTCCAATATGTAAAAAAGTTCGGTGGTCGCGATAACCATGATGGTGAATCGGTTTTGGTGTATTGAAAATCAACTAGGTCAGTTCTATTAAGGTGAGTTCGAGACAGTCGAGAGTTGGTGACAGCGTCAGAGTGAATTTTCTTGGAGTAGGAGTGGCGTGATATACGGAGCCCAAAGAGTTTTTAAAATGAACGAGTGATATAGTGGTTTCCTTCAACCA
Organism: Osmoderma eremita; assembly: GCA_031763485.1. Lineage (NCBI taxonomy): Eukaryota > Metazoa > Arthropoda > Insecta > Coleoptera > Scarabaeidae > Osmoderma > Osmoderma eremita. Next base: position 15,707 of record JARFOC010001055.1, on the reverse strand, counting down.
TCTTTGATCATCAGGGTATTATATCTGAGTTTACCTAACCTCAAAAATATTGTAATACACGGCAATACCGCCTGCTAATAATGAATCATAAAAAGATACTATTTCATTTATTTGCTATTTTGCAAAAGTTTTTTTTAACGAAGAAAGTGAAGATGAAATGGAAATGACGGCACATGTACCTACAGTGATATGCATCAAGTACTACCGAAGTCTAATCATCGACAATTCCAACGTTTTCGAATTTCTTCCGACAACTGCAAGGGGCAATCCATTGCTAAATGTTATATACATAAGTACATTATGTGAATTTTGGAGACAACTATTAAAGCTTGTTTTATTTCAAAAAAGGTCTTTTCAACAAAAGTTTGACATTTATGCCTACATGCTCTACGCCCAGTCGCGGACTGCGTAGAGTTTGCTCTGCTTACGCTACTCCATTATAAACGAACTCTCAAAAATGAACTCTATTCACTCTAAATTCAATAAACGAACGCAATAAACACTCGAAAAGTATATCGAGTTAAAGGATTTGAATAAACGAACTCAGCTCTAGCCAGTCGGAGCATTCGGCATTGTCTTATTGAAAAGTGAGTTAAGAAACGGATGAGTATGCGGAATTAAATGGATTAAAGCTCAGAATTTCTTCATTTCTATTGTCATGTTGTATCTAAAGAGTACCGTAGATGACTTATCTAGAACCACACCAACTCCTTATACAAAATATTTTGGCTGTGTATTCAAACAAAATGCATCGAATTGTAAAAAAAAACATATTTTATTATTCTGTTAAGAATTCAATTTACAAATTGCTTTTGGAAAAAGTCACATATAATTTAATATAATTTATATTTATATAATTATTACAACATATACAATAATTTAAATGATTTACTAAACATTTATGTTATCCAATTAGAATCTATGTTGCACTCCTACGCCAACATAATAGTTTGGACGACCAGTACCTCCAGGTCCTCTAAAATGCCTGTTGTAGTTACCTTCAGCGAAAGCATTGGTGTTGCCTTTGTTAAAGAAATTGTATCTTCCACTGGCGCTAACATCCGTCCCAAAACCTCTGGTATTAGCGGCACCAACTCCCAAAGTACTGCCTAGATTTTTTTTAAAATAATTTAGATCATTACTAAAACTATTTGCCCCGTGGAGATTTTCGATTTCTCTTACCTGACGGTTTGTGGGTGTAGTCCAAATTGCCTCCAGTCGTTAGCGGTCCGTTAGGTCTGAACTGCTTGGAAGCAAACCCAGTACCGGATAAATGATGCTTATCATTGTTCAACAATGTACCACTGTGGCTTATAGTTGCTCTTCCTGATCCATCAACTCCCCATGTAGTAGCTTGTCTGCAAAATTAAGAAAAAATACCAATAAGATTTCAGGTTTCAACACATTTAAAAAATCATTAACTCATTAAATTTACCTTCTAACCCTGGAAATCGGTACCAAAACATATTCTTCGTCTCCAAACGTAGATTCCGGCAGATATTGGTATTCAGCTGCCACGATAGAGCCAATCAAAAAGCAAATTACAAACGCGGACTTATACATTTTGTGTATATTGTATATTTTACGCAACTGTTAATGTGTATTATGGTGGATAGGTATAGCGAACACCTTCAAGTCGAACTGAGTAATGAATTAAGACCGACTGATGCGTCTTTATATAGTAGAAACCTTGGGATTAGGGAATTCCTGCGAGAGATGGATAAAGGGTATTTTTGTAGTAATCTGTTTTAACGAGACTTTATTATTTAAACATTCTTATCTGGAATTGTGAAAGTTAATGATGTAGTGTAGTGGATACTTTGTTGTTTTCATCGTGTAGATGAGTAATACGCTTAAGTTAATTTGCTTTATTAATGTGCACACAAGATCGGCCAAATTTTTATTTGAGCGGCCGTGGTGGAATTACGGTAGGAACCTTTGTTTTCTTTTTCTAAATAGGAATCATGGTTGAAATATGGTCATAAAAAAGCGTATTTTTGTAAGTTTTTCAATGATATAATACGACATAGGACGGATCTATTACTGTCCAAGAATTGTGCGGCCCAGAATGCGCAATAACAGGAATTCAAAAATGTTCTGAAAACAGTTCTGATATAGTCTTAAATAAACTAAAACAAAATCTGTATTACCGTCATTGATCTTTTGTATACATGTAGTGAGGAATTACTTTTAAACTACTCCTTGGTATTTCAATAAAAAAAACTTATGTTAATATATGGTTCCTTTTATTTCAGTTACCATTTAATTGTCTATATAAAATATTATTTCGAAATAAAAATATACATCATAGGCGTACATCTGTTATCATACACTACCGGTGTAATGTACAGTGCATATACATAGCTACATACATACATAATTTTAGGTATGGCATACTACAAAAAAGGTTTGCGGCAGTTAATGACAAAAAAATGTGATACGTGGGTCCAAACACCTTGCCAGCTCTTTTAACCTCATATGATAATAATGTCATCTTGAATGTAGACGAAACTGGTTTCTTTTTAAGTCTAACTAGATAAAACGTTAGCATTTAAAAATAAGAAGTGCCATGTACCAGTGACCAGTTTACCAGTAAAAATTGCTTTACCTACCATTGTTAAACAAAGTTTCTTTTATAAAATATATTTAATATATTTTCAATAACTTCTTCTCTGATTCCGAAGATACAGACAAACAAATATATAAAGATAAAAGTTTATTATTTCCATCTTTATGAAATCCCACATATTTTATTGCAAAAATATCAATCTCATTATAATTACCTTTCGCGAATTATAGAATACTATATGAATTAACATTAAATAATATTTGAAGAATTGCAAGGACTGTGGGGTGGTATCAGTAATACCCAGTATCGGGAAATCCACACATACAAATTGATTTAATAAAATTCGGGACATATGTTTCAAGAGCACGTCGGCTCTCATTGTCAACAAATTCCAATATTCCAATATTCGGGAATTGGTTGACAATGACAACGGACGTGCTCTTGAAACATATGTAATCAATTTGTGTGTGTGGATTTCCCGATTCTGCGTATTATTAAATAATGCAAGATGGCTTTATTATTCTCCGAATAAAACACCATTAAACTTAAACCTTATTTAATTGCTGAATAAATATCACAATTCCTCTTACAATGGAGCATCAATATCACGTGTTTTCTCTTTCTGCCATTACATGTAGCTGTGATACCACCATTTTTGCCCAAAAGTCCCTACATACATTTTAACAAATTTTACAAAAACAATGATGGAATCCTACTTATAGTTTTCCATTCTTCTCTTGTTATTGTTATTAATTATCTTTAACCTATACACCATTTCGATTCAATTCAGAATTGGTACGAAATCAACTGTGCTGGTTACATGACCCGGCTACAGTTTTATTGCAGTGAAGGAACCGTTGTCCTAATAACCAAATCAGCAAATTAGAAATCACGAGCCGGGCCGATTTAATTAAAACAGAATTCAGGAAGTGCGCAATCCCTGGGACGGTTTTATTACTGTCCGAGAAAGAACCAAAACATACCTAATACTTAAATTGGTTACAAAACATGTAATGGTCATTAATTAGGTATTAAATTGCGTTATTTTTCTTTCTTTTCTTAATTCCATATATCTTTCTTTTATTTAATCGTTATTAATTTTCTCTACTGAATTTCCTCGTGTTTATTGCAATTTTTTATTCTCGTCTTTCTCCTTTTGCACCTCCTGGGATTATAGTTACCGCAAAATAATCCAGGAACGAACAACAGGAAATTTGTTTTTGTAATAGGCGACCAACTTCGACCTCCAACTTGTGGTCGAGCTCCATCTCCGTAACCAATCATCTGCAGAATTGTTATTTTATGTATTTCTGTTAAATAATCATGTCTATGAGTTACAGTTAACAAGACTGAAACAACGCGTACAGCATTGACAACTACTGTCATGCGATAACAATCACACAGCTACATAGTTGCTACTGCGTAAAACCTAACACTGCCGACTAACGAAGAATGTAAAGTTTTTATGTCTTCTTTTTTTATTGATACCATCAAAAAAGGACACCGACATTGGTTTCGCTAGCCCTCTTAGTATTCAGTAACGAAATGCCATTAATTTTAAGTTTATAGTGTGTTGTATATAATTTCGTTAATCAGATGAACTAAATTTTTTAAGACATACCATTTTTAATAGCGTATGAAGAGGTCTTCGTAGTGACATACGTCATTAGTAGCCCCTAATTCCTATTTAAAAATTTTGCGGTTGCTACTGTCACTCTATGCGGGTTGAACTTTTCATTGAACTTTTCATTTGATTTCACTTTGCAGGATATCACTTCATAATCTAAAATTTACGTGTGCCGGAAATTTTTATAAATATGCACAATAACTGAGATGATGCATTCATTCAATTTGGCTGTTCTGCACTGTATATGTATATTTATAAGCACGCAACTTGTGTATTTTAATTTTTGTTATAGTCGCGCTGGCCGATTGGAAAAGCAGATGTTACTGACCTGGCAATGGCAATGTGATCCCGAAAAACCTTCCTAATAAAATTTTTCATTACACATATAAGAATATTATTTATAAAAAAAAGTTAATAACAATAATGGTGACTTTATTGCGAAATAAAGCAGTAACTACAGTAATACATTTAATATTTCCGCAAATCACTGGGCGAGGTTCACGCCTAAACCACGATTTTAGATTAATAAGAAATTAAGAAATTATGTTTAAGAAGCTTTGCTGGGATTTGACTCCAAACATTGCTTTTGTTACCACTTTCCACAATCACACAATTATTTTTCAATGTATACTGTACAATATTATTCAACAATTTCGCGAATTGTTTCAACTTTTTCCAATGTAATAACAAAAAACATACATTTACGAATTGAAGCACACTGTATACGCTCATGTAGGCGCTCCATTATTTATTTTACCCGACTATTTGTTTTGCCCGGATTTATAGTCTGGGCAAATTAAATAACCCGGGTCCATGCCCCTTGTCAAAAACCTTCGCGTGCCGTACGGCACGGTATACGGCTCGCGCACAATTTTAATGGAAACCCAGTAGATAACAATGGGAATGATGCTTAATATGTGGCAGATGCTGTTGCATTATTCATAGGGTGGGTACGAATGAAAGCTGATTTTAAATGTAAAGTTGTATACACTAGGTAGGTACTTAGTAGTACGTAGTACGGAATCTACACCGGTTAATCGCTAGTATTAGATAGGTAAAGCTGTTATGCTAATGGAAACAAATGTACTTTTTATAGTGTATATGTGTATAAAGCGAGGGGTGTTCTAAAAGCGAGTCGAGAATTTTTTTGTTGTTATTCCCAACAGACACGCCTTGGTAATTATGTGGTATTTTGATCCTTCTTTGTATTTAGTTTTTCTGAAATTATGTATTATTTATTCAAATATATGGTATTGCCAAGTTATACAATGTATTTAATTCTTGTACTAAATTTTGAGTTTACACTCTTTCCGCGAAGTACTTCGCAACTTTTGATGATTGTATTGCTTTTAAATCTTTCAAATATACCGATCAATTAATAAAGTATCTTCACAATTAGTGATTTTGATAAATGAATGAATATATACGAGGGATATCCGGTTACTAAGGTACATTTGTGAATTACAGACGGACTACATTGTTTATAGAAGTCAAACATACACTATATAAAAGCGTGAACTGTTAGCTACTTTTCAACAGGTGTAAAGCGTCTTCGTGAAAGGTGAGATCAAAATGTGTAAAATATTGGCGTACTTCCTCTTGAACTTCGTCGTCGTCTTCAAACCTTCTACCCGACAAATGAACTTTCAACGGTTGCATTGTCATGCAACAACGTGATTCCTTTCGTCAACTTTCCACTTCTTTTCTGCCGAATGGAAATCCGTTTTCCAGACGATAGCGGGTTTAAAGCTCCATTGCCGCTGCTATTCGTTGCAATTTGTGTTGGTCGGTCAATAGTTTTGTTACCCATCTCGCGGACACTTTTCGATAGCCTATCTCAGATACGATTTCACTAACAGAGCTTTTAGGAATGCCGGTGAGTAGAGCAATCTTCCGTATTTTCAACTGACAATCTTATCGAGTTAATTGATTCTCATCCGTTTTCATTGTTGATGGCTTTTTTCGCACACCTTCATCGTTCAGAGCTTTTCTTTCGACTCATAACGCCTTCTCCATAAGGTTTCAGTGTTTTTTTTTACGAATTTCGGTAGGTGTTTCCTTATTTGCGCGCAAGAAACTTTTCAACTCTTCAAACTTGGAGTATGCTTCGATCGGAACTGACATTGTGCGGCTGTCACTCCACTCGTTGTACTGAACCTAAGGCAATGAAAATAGCCACCTATGCAGTACATATGCACATCTAAAATGGGTGCAAATTTCAACCTGATCGGAGCGACATAAGCGGAGTGTCGCGCAAACCTAGTTTAGTAACCGGACATAATATATTATGATAACTGTGCGATATACTATAATCAGTTCTCTAGATGGAATAACACGCATTTCGCTGTTGGGATCGGTTATACATATATTAATTTCCAGAAAGAAAAAAGAAAGCAACACACAACTAGCCCAGAAGGGGAATACAACGTAGACGCACATCTAAGAGATGGAAGTGCATAACGAATTATTTAGGTTTTCTATTTAGTAAATATTACACTCCAGAAGGTACATACATATTACGTAGATAAATTCTATAATGGGTAAAGAATGTATACTCCTAATCATAATTTAACTTAAAAATACATCCCCAAGATGGTTTCTAATTTCAATTCACTGATATCTGTTTTCTTTTCTCTTAACTCGAAGAAGAAAAAAGTACCGCTTCCTCCGCTTTGTATTCAATCTAAACGTAAACAATAAGCACTCCTACATATCGCACCATTATTCTCCGAAACGATAACCGACAACGGGAACCGAGAACTGTCATGCGTATCGGTTCTTGAGGGGATATTGGATCGAGCGCAATCATTTACCAGTTATTTTGGTAACTGTTAATATCGAAAATCGGGAACCTGTGAAAACGGTTATCCGGCGGTAACGGTTATTAGTAGCAGTTATCGATATATCGCCCATCCGTAGTTCTCATATGGTGCAATACAAATCCATGCGTTGTAATAAATGCATGATATGATTGACCTATGGTTCCGTAATCGCGTGTTTGATCGAAAGTAATAATAATAATAATGATAATAATATTTATTGTCGCTGATCGCAAAAGATATTGTCAAAACAGAACAGAAAATTCAACACAAGAAATAAAAAAAAGAAACACATATCTACAATGTTAATGTTACAATTATCAAACGGACAAAAGGAAAAAAAAACCCAAGCACTCAAATGTTCATTAACTGTATAAAAACTTTCACTAATCAGGAAATGCTTCAGATTTGCAAAGAACCCTTGTCCGCCCGTGCTTGCTTTAGGTTATTTGGCAAGGCGTTGTAAGCTTTTAGAGCCGCATAATATGGACCGCGCTCATAGAGGCTCAGACAGTGGAATGGTATTGACAAATCAGTTGTTCTCACAGTTGATACGGAGGCGGTAGCGTTGGTTTGAAACTTATTCGAGTTTTTATAATAGAATTTGATAAGTTCATAAAAGTACAACGAAGGCAGCGTTAGGATATTTAAGTCCCTAAAATAGTCCCTACATGATGTTTTAGATGATAGAAATAATATGCAGGGGATAATTTTCTTCTGCAGTAAAAATACTGCGTTTGCGGAAGTGCTGCGACCTCAGGCCAACAAATCATACTTTATTCGTGAATGTATATGCGCAAAGTAGAAAGTGCGCAACGTACACAAATCTATCTTACCCCTTAGAACATAGATCGCATAAAAGGCATTGCTTAACTTACTGGACAGCTTCTCTATATGCCGCGCCCAATTTAAACAATGATCAACTGTAATTCCCAAAAAATCTACATCCAAAGATTGCGGCAATGGCCCACTGGGAGATCTAACCAGCAAAGACTTACCATAATCATGCGTCTGATAAACCACGAAAGCTGTTTTATCCAAATTTAGGTGTAGTGAATTTTCTGCACCCCACGTTACCATATCGCGCACAACATTACTTACTTTTACTGAAAGCTCTTCGAAAGAGTCTGCCAAACAACACACGACGTATCATCAGCATACTGATACAAACTACATGTGCCCAACGCAAGACGCACGTCGTTCACAAACGTTAAAAACACTAAAGGGCCAAGAATTGACCCTTGCGGCACGCCTTGCGTGATGTTGATTGCTTCGATACATATTCTTGTTTGTATATTATTGACCACGGCAGGCACTTGAATGACTTGCTTACAATTAGATAAGTATGACCGAAAAATATTCACGCACGCCATGTAATTCCAGTTTTGTGAGCAATATTTCATGCTCAACATGTCAATAGCCCTAGTTAGGTCACAAAACACGCCACACACACAGAAACCTTTATCTAGGCCATCCAAGATGTTCGTTAGAAAGTCATAAATCGCATCCTCACATAATGTATCTGGTAAAAACCGATATTGATTGTTAACTATTATTTTTTTTTCTTTTGGTAAAAAACTAAAAGACGGTTGTGAACTTTTTCAAAAACTTTAGAAAAACAGGGTAATATGGAAATTGGGCAATAATTTTTGATATCCTTTGTGTCACTTTTTTATAGACCGGACAAACCTTTGCTACCTTTAATGTGTCAGGAAAAATGCCAGTAAGAAACATGGAATTGATTATACTCACCAACGGAGAAGAAATGTATTTTGACGATAGCTGCAATATTTTTGTCGGTATATCATCTAGTCCGCCTGAAATAATATAACAATATCATTGATAATGTCGTGTAAATGAGTACAGTATTTACAACTGCTTCGTTTTTCTAAATTTATATTGTATCTGTAATTTAATTTTTCCGGCATTTTTACAACTTTTTTTTACATAGGTTTGTGCTTTTTAATATTTACGACAAGAACTTCGAAATGCCCAGTTTGTTTTTACATTTCTTATGTGAAGATAATGTGTTATTCCCACATGCAAAAATGCTAAATTACAATATTAAGAGGCACGAAACATTTTCTGATCTTTTCATTTGAATGAATACAGTAAGCCGTTTAGCTATCTGCTCCCTTAGCACTGAACATTTTAAGTTAAACTGTTCACGGTGCCGACCTAAGCGATTAAAGCCGGACCATACTAACCCTGAATGGAACTCTGGATGGAAAAGCCTGGGCATAACAGAACGCGTCCGAAGTTAATATTAGCGGGAGACTCGAACGTGTTGCAGCGCGGACCTCATCGGTGTTCAAATTAGAAATTCAGCGAGTCGCCGCTGTTGTCCAGAGCGCGTCCGTGTGAATTCACACAGATCGACCGAAACGCGCTGGAATTTCGCAATTTGCGCTAAAAAGCGGGATGAGACGGGATGGGTAGTGCGCCGTATTAAAATTTTTTAATCAAGTCGTATCGTGGTGGTCCGACTATGTCTAGATGTGTTGTGTATATATTTTGTTCGCGCGAATCCCCACTAATATAGGTGCGGATATGACGGGGAATTTAGCGGATATCGTGACGTCGGGGGACATTTTCCACGTGACTCCTAGTTATGAATGTACGGGGACGTATTAGGTATAATCTCCGCCAAAATCGTGCCCACCCGCCGTGCAGGAGACGAGCATATTTCCGAGATATACGAGAATCCCGCTCACGTAATAACAGATTTTCATTACATGACGAAAATTTAGTCGTCAAGGGATATTACTTTATTTCGTTAAATAAATAAATATGTTTTTACTGGCCGACAGTGTTACCTAAATGAAAGACAATCTTAAAGTACAGTACGTATAATAATGGCATAATGTATTAAAGTAAATTAACGTTGATACAAGGAAATTACTTATTTATGAAAATATATAAATCCAGGAGAATGGCGGTCGTTACGAGCTAATATGTTAAAAAAGTTAGGTTTGCAACCAAATATTAATATTTCTTAGTTTATGTCAAATATTTGGGTTTATTATTTAAAGCTTCATGGGTGATAATTATGTTAGTAGACGTACAATTACAAAATGGAGGAACAAAGGATATCTTGCCGTTAGGAATGTCGGCCCATAAAGAAAGAAATGGGCCGACAATCCAAACGGCAACAGTTTTCCATTTGCAATTGTCTGCACTAACAATTACCACATGTGAAGAAGCTTTAAGTAAAATAGTTTTAGTGGAATAAGAAGACATTTCGTTTTAATTACATCTCTATTTAAAGTATCACTTCTAAAATCCTTTTTATTTCGGTTCAGCCCGAATCTTCATCATCAAATTTTAAATCATAAATAACGTGAATGGTTTTCTGGGCGAAGCAAAGGCGTGGTACGAGTGCTAATATTCCGCCGATTAGGCTAAACACTAATGATGCTAATTCTGCTAATGGTATCGTACTGAAGAGTAGAAATTTTATCTATGCAGTCTGATTCATTTTTGACCCGCACTATGGCGATCTCCTTTATTATTGGAGGTTCAAATTTAGCAGAGTTGCAAAATTTTGTGTTTGCTGTGAATCTAACGACAAGAGGGACTTGCGACAAATGACGTTCGAGATTTTTTTTAAAACGAAAGAAAAACCATTTTCTCTTTTATCTCTAGCATCTTTATTTGGTCTTTCAGGGAAAAACTAAAAACACATTCTTAAGGTCACTTTTGATCTTCTATCTAATGGTGTCTCGAAATTTTTATATGACGTTTCGATTCTTTCTGACCATGATCAACTTTCTTATTTCTTATTGGATTTTGACATCGTTAGAAAGAGCTTTTTTTCCGATTTCAACCATGTATAGCATGTTGACAAAAGTTTTTGATATTATGCTTTAGTTCAACTACGTTAACTCCTATGTCAAAAAGAGAAAAAATGGTCGTAACTTTTTTAAATAACCATATTAAGTGATATATGGTAAAATGCGTACAAAAAGACGCCTTTGGTGGGCTCCGAGTCAGCTATGATTGCTATTAAAAAACAAACAGAGGTAGATACCATAGCTCCACTATGACAGTTCAAACAAAAAAATTCAATCAGGCAATTATTAATATTATTAATTGCTTATTTTTTTAAAACTGTGTTGATATGCCGGAAGATCAGTTTTAGTGTTCCGAAATTAGCCGTGCATCCTGATCAATAACCTCTCCGCATTTGTACCCTTTCATATTGAACACCTGCTCGAAGAATTTCAATCTGGGTCACACACCGCAAACTTCATCTTCCTTCATCAGCTATCCTTCTGCAAAATCTTTCCGAACTACATCGATGCATAACCACTCCGTGATATTGCTTAGGTTCGAAAACTTTCCCAAGTCGTAGTAACGCATCGGAACGTTCAGCGCGACCGCTGGGCGACGATATTAAGAATTTTATTTTCGTACGTCGGAACGAACGCGTTCGGTGAGAAATAGGGAGGCAACGTCCAACTCCATCCCCTTCATTCGGTGTTCTTTTTGCTTCGTCATCGGCGGCCGTATCCATTGTTTAACTTTTGAAGTTTGATATTTATAGCGTCGAACGTAACGGGAAGTTTTAGTTTAATATATATTGGCGGTACACCGGAAAAAAATACGCCTTTATTAAAAGAGGAGCTGAAGTCCGAAACTTCGGCAATATGTCCCTAAGACGGCACGCCGGAATATCGGTTACGTGAGGGAAATTTGTGGGACATTCTGGAGTGCCTGAAAAAAGAAAAAAACTCGAGTTCAGAAACAGCGAGGAACTTGAACAGATTGGCGTTTTTGTGATGTTGATATTAGATTATTTTGTTATATCATTTTTTTCTTCCTAAAACTTCGGTAATAGGCGTAATTGCGTTTTTGAAGCCGTTGAAGATTAAGAGCAAGATACTGTAATGGTGCGTTTACAATAAGTTTATCTATGACGGTGGGAATAATCAAAATAGAAATTAGTTTAATTCAATAAGCTTTGATAATGCTTTGTTACATTAAAATGACGAGTATTCTTCCTCAGTGAGCTCCTCAGCTTCTCAAGTCGTGCAGTTGTGGAGTATAGAAAAACTATGTACCAAATAAAAGGTTGCTTGCATAACTACGCATTAATTGTGAAACGCTAACTTTTCACCACAGCGGTTTGTTTGTACTCAAGTTCGCACTTGATATAGGCGTGGCGGTGCTTCAGTTCTCTTTCGCTCCCTCTTTTTCACAATGTATGACCGATAAGAGATACAATATGATCTTAAAACATCTGCGTGCTAAAATAAACTTCGAAAACTAATTAATGGAAGGCCCCTAACAGAGTGATTATACATACTTGGTTACAGAAGGGCTTCAGAACATCTGGACAATACATAAAAATTATACTGGATATTAAGTTGCACAATAGATTGTTCTTAAAACATTTACAAAACTGTCTACAACAATCCAAGATGTCAGAAATAACTCAAAAACAAACTACTACTAATTTAGGTTTATGAATGAATATAATAGAAAAGGACTTTGGTAGAATTAAATGCTTTTTATTACATTTAAGCACATATTCTGTACTTGTTAGGCTAGTATAATGATCTGCGAAACCGAGCTGAACACATGGTAGATAGATGAGGTTAGGAAATAAGAACTTTATAAGAAGATAGTTAGAAACAGATGTACAAAGTTATAAATTAGAAAACAAAATATGCTAAAGAATAATAGAAAGTAAAAGATTTGATTGTGCAAGATACTTGTACAGTTTCCGCTTTATGGTAATTTAATTCTGGGTTAACATCTCAATACTTTTAATATTGTTAATATATCATTTTCCGAGATAGTTTTACAAATGCAGCTCTTACTGTGTGTTTCTGTTGACTTTTCTCGAAAGGCAAAAGTCTTCTGAAGTGCGGGCAAGTAACTCCAAAGGAGTAACTGTGCGTTACCTAAGGAGTGAATCGTCTTCCAAACTATAGTTAGTTAGTTTTCTTCAGTGTAGATGTTTCGATAACATACATACTTATATAATTCGATGTGTACAATTTCCTTTTAAAGGTACAATGGCGCAGAAATCAGTTTCACATATTTGCCGAAAACATGACCTCCTTATTTCATCTGTTTAGTTTTTGCACATATTACTTAAAGACAGCAGCTCTCTGTGCCAATGGTCGGGAAGGAACATCGGACAAAGTGAAACTCCTTGTCTCTTTCTGTGTAGACACATGCATAGGAAACCTTTGGATCTTTGGGAGTCCATAGAAAGTTAATTTGTAATTTGAGGATTAGGCAGTTTATTACCAAGTTTACTAGTAAAGTTGAAACTAAGTGATACAAATGGGATACGAACATGTAGTGAATTCGAGATTTATTCCCGTATTAGATTTTAAAATGCTAAAATGTAATAGTTGAGCAGGAAAACTATTTATACGGCAAGCTTAATTAAACTGTAGTGTGAATTTAAGGCTCAAAGCCGAAACATTTATGTTTTAAAACAGTTTATAACTTTATTTTAGGAATATAGAAATTGCAAGGAAAGTTTGCCAGAGTTCTAGTTAAGCAAATGTATTACCTAATTTAAATTATAAACGCAACAGAGTTCGTATTCGCATTGTTTTATTATATCTAGCATCATGCTCATCCATAATTTACATATATGCATTTGAGAATAGCAAACATCAAAATGTCATGAGAGGTTCCGGAATTGTACCATGTCATAATCATATAAAATACAAATGAAAATAAAACGATATATTGGAGGATGGAAGCTACTTATTCTATAGGAATTACTGTGGAATAACATGAAATATACATAAGAGCTCCGTTAGTTGAAAAGAGTCCACACAAAAATAATTGTGCAAACTGCTGTACTTGTAATGTTGGGGCTGTTAGATACGAGGGTTGTCCGTAAAATAAGGTTCCCAGTGATTTTTCACAGTGTAAAACATGCTTAATTCCATGAATGCGTACATTTTTGGAAAGTTCAGACTTTTACCTATTTTTCTATATAGTCGCTACTGAGGTCAATGCATTTTTGCATGCGGTGTACGAGCTTTTGAGTGCCCGAGTCAAAGAAATCTGCCGCCAAGCCACGCAGATACCTGAGAACCGCTTCTTCCAGCTCTTCTCTGTCGCCGAAATACGTTCCACCCAGGTGTTTCTTCATGTCAGGGAAGAGATTGAAGTCACTTGGGGCTAAGTCCGGGCTGTAGGGTGGGTGTTTGACAATACCCCATCCTCCTCATCATGGACGTCAGTACGCCCGTTCTTGAACTCTCTGCACCATTTGCGCACGTGTTGTACGCTCATACACTTGTCTCCATAGATTTCGCATAGCTGGGAATGGATTTCTACCGGCGCAATGTTTTTTGCAGACAGGAAACGGATCACCGAGCGCAGCTCACACCTGGCGGGCGAAGCGAGGGGGAGATCCATCACGTACGGCTGCCAAGCCAAGAGTGAGCTCCGCAGGCAGCTCGCTAGGGAGGGGATTTGGAGTGGGGGAACCAAGGTACACTACAGAATCGCGGGATCAACGGTAATAGCGCTTTTCAGGACTGTAGCGCCATGGGAACCTTATTTTACGGACAACCCTCGTATATTGTCCTTAGTTACTTATAGTTTTTTGGGGAATACATATAATATGTATATATTATGTATATACATATACATAATAATTGACTACTATAGGTACTATTGAAGAGAGAGCACAAATAATAGAATTTATGGGGATTTATTTGCATTTAAATCTACAGATGGGCCTATATTAAGTATTGGAACAATACAAAATACGGTATGAACATTAGCGACCACAAGAAGTCTTGTTAGCTGAAAAAAGAAAATTATTACGCCTTCAAATCAGTGATACTTGAGATATTAAAATCTCTGCCCTAGTGGAAACAAATTTAACAATATCATTGGACTGTTTTAAATGTATTAAAAAGACATAAATATAATTTTTCTGAAGTACGAGGTGTGTAAATTAAGTAATGAGACTAATAGTTTTATTTGAATATAGTTACTATTGAACGTTGTCTCCCTCAAAATAACTCCCTTGGGAAGCCGCACAGCGTTGGCGACGGTTCTTCCATCCCTCATAGGAGTGCTGGTACTTGGATATTGGAATAGCTGGTCGGTTACAGCCGTTTGAATGTTTTCGAGTGTCCCAAAATGATTTCCCTTCAGATGAATTTTCTTGGGAAGAGGAGAAAGTCACAAGGACTCAAGTCGGGTGAATAAGGAGGCTGAGGAGCCACAGAAATATTTTTACTGTCCAAAAAACCGTTTATGAAAATTGCTGTGTCATCAGGCGCATTGTCATGATGTAGGATCCAATCGTTCTTGATGTTTCGTCTCACACGCATGACCCCTTTTCGGAGTCTTTCGAGAACTTCTCGGTAAAAGTTTTGATTAACTGTCTGACCTTGAGGCACGAACTCTTTGTGAACGATTCCCTGGCTATCAAAGACGCAAATCAGCATGCTCTTGATCTTTGATTTGCTCATTTTTGATTTCTTGGGCTTTGGAGAGCCTGAAGTGTGCCACTCCCTGCTCTGGCGTCTTGTTTCCGGGTCATACTCGAACACCCAACTCTCATCACGAGTAATGACACGTTCCAAAAAATTTTCATTATTTTCAATCGATTCCAAAAAGTAAAGACACCTTTCTCTCCTGATGTCCTTTTGTTCCTGCGAAAGGTTTTTTGGAACCATTTTCGAGGAGATCTTTCTCA
>JARFOC010001054.1:0-34852 GCA_031763485.1 Osmoderma eremita | reverse complement strand
TTAACAACATCAACTTAAAACCTTGCCAAAACTGCACCGACATTTAAAATTTCTATGGTATTTAAATAAAAATATTTGAAATTGTACTGTTCCATTACAATGTTAATCGCCGCATTTTCGAACGTAGATTACAGTGACATAAACCGCATCAACGTATCTCTAACAATTCTCAAAGTATAAACTAAGAACGTTTCCGGGGCTGCAACTTTTGCTTTTGACCACTTCAACCTGGTCGGAAACGGTCGATATCTCTCCCTTCTCTTGCCTACAAAGTGCAACTGTGCTTCCCGTGGTTACTAACACTTACTTGCATTTTATTTTAATACTTGGCGTGTCTTTTTAATAGCAAAGTTAAGAAATTTACCTTGATTATCTTTTATTGCCACAACTGTATTCGTCAATACCAAATATGTAACATCTTAGAATCACAACTTTAGCAACAGTAATATCCATGCTTAAAAACTATTCTCTAATCGGAAGCTCAAATTTATTTTATATTGCTCACATATAATTAATTCAACAGCAACGTGTGAGTAAACTGCATAAGATTAGTGATAATTATCTGTTTTACATAGACGAAATCATTCTTCGATTTCCCGTCGTTGTCGCTTAGTTTTAAGTGTAAAATGTACGTGACTCAGACAACAGCTCATACAATTTACATTTCCTCCGAATATTTTTTATAGTCACGCTACTGGTTTGTCGTTAAATGCGACACGAGATAATACCATCGGCGCGAGACGTGGTGAACCTTGAAAAAGCGTTGCTTTTGTGAAGGTAAATTTTATTGGGCGATTCGTCGCTATATTCTTACACGAGGCAATCAGTAAACTGATAATAAATGAAGTTATTTCTCTGTTTATTACTCAGACATTCGTTAAAACAACATTCTTAAACGTTTCAATACTTAAATCCGGTTTTTATTGTGATTTCCTATTATATTTAATTTGATGTCTTTTTTTCCTTTTCAGGGTGGAGGGCATCTTCAGCATTTAGCAGTAACGTACGACCTGGACGGTCAGGATTACGTGGTAGATCTCACTCTGAATAGGGATTTGCTTCCGCAAGGATATTTTCATAAATATCAGAAGAATGGAAGCTATATTATTGAGAAGCCTTCAGCCGAGGTAAGGTTCTAAAAGTAATTAACTCCAATTTTGCAACACAAAATCCGTTTTAATCTGCATTAATATTCATTTAAATAACAAGAGTTCAACAACACATAGAAAAAAGTTCTTGAGTCAAACAAATTTACATCGAATCTACCAAATTATAATTTTAAATGGCCGCAAAAATATATTTATTTAATTGAAGGATATAATTTTGTCCATGTCATTTATTTGATTCTAACATATAATTGTTTGCCTCTAATCATCTAAATAATTTCATTTTAAAAAACATATGCTTGGATTGAAAAAACGGAACATATTTGATTTAAAATTATATTTTTAAAATGCATTATGCGCCAGATGTAGGGGTAATAAACTTTGAAACACAATTCCGGTATTTGACGCATTGCCTTCTATCCAGTAGGTAGGATTCCAACAATAACAACAAGGAATCAGAAAGTTCAAATGATCGTAACTTTTTTAGCAGTACGTAATGGTCGATTTCATCAAAAGCCTTACAAAAATCTAGATATACCACATCAACTTGACCCTTATTATCCATTACCTCAGAGACAAATTGTGTAAAGCAGGCTAATTTAGTCACAGTAGACCTATTCCGCATAAACCCATGTTGAAAGGGAGATATTGACCTATATATACTATTAAATATATGTTTGCGTAAAACAGATTCAAAAGTTTTGGCAAAGTTACGTAATAGTGATGTAGGTCTATAGTTTTGTATTTCAGTTGGATCGCCTTTCTTAAGAACCGGACATATATAGGATATTTTCCAGGTGACGGAAACTTAGAATTCTTAAGGATCAAATTAAAAATTATATGCAATGGTTTGGTAAATACTGTCGCAGAAGCTAGGTACGGCATCATATCCGGTGGTAAAAGAATTTTTAGATGTACGCAAGGCACTCAATCTCGCCCTCTCTTATATACGATAATGTAACAGGCGAATTGGACATATCAGGAAAAATAGGTAGATTGTCACTTGAAGAAATAGTATATACACTGGTGAAGTAATCTACGAAGGCACCGACGATAGCATCCGGTGAACTAAATTCAGTGTTTTCGTACTTAACCACTCCGGGGATTCTAGTATTACCCCTCTTATTTTGAAGGAATGCCCAAAATTGTTTAGGATCGAGGCTATTTGAATTCTCGACATTACTGATGTATTTCTGATAAGCTAAATCAATAAGGTTTTTTGCTTTCGCACGATAATATTTAAATTGGTTAGTGAAATGAAGTCTTATACTTTCTATAGCACTTGAGTTTACAATCTTTAATTCTTAAACGCTATTACATCCCTGTTGGAACAAGGAGTATACTGCCTACCTTGGCTTACAGAAGGTTTGAATTTAGGCACGGTCTCATTAAACTGTCGATTTAGGATATCAAAAAAAACATTACAAGCATGATCAATGTCACTAATACCATTCAACATTGACCAGTCAGTTAAAAATAATGCATCATACAATAACGTAAAGTTGGCTTTTTTTTGAATTAAATGCTTCAAGTTTACTATTCATATTAAAATATGGTCTTACTTCATTTCCAAATTTTAAGTTAATGTTGATGGCAGGATGATGTATATCTTCATTAACAAGTGGGTTGTAGTCGCGTTCTACTTTATGAGCAGCATTAGCAAATACCAAACCTAACCAACATACGGCCATTTGCATTCAAAACAGTATTAATCCGAGAGATATTACTAAATTCTTTGAAGTTATTTAATACGGAAGCAAATCTATCACTACTCTCCACGCTAAACGATGGCACATTAGAATCTCCCAGAATCAAAATATTTTCAATATTTGGAACCTTAAAAAAATCAATGGATTAATGTCATGCTCTTCACAAGTTTGCATAAATAAAATTGAAAATAAAACGTAATAATGAGAATTGTAGCACTTTTTAAATTCTTGTTATATCCTACCAAAAATTACAAATTATAACCGACCACTCTCACTTTTAGCGTATGTATATTTAGCAGTGTGTAAATTGGATTCCGGAAACTTAAATCCGTATATAATCGACAGCTTGTAAATATTTCTTAATGAAATGTACGTTGGCGTACGTATGTAGATACATAAAATGTTCATTCATTTCATTTTATGGCACGTGGGAGTTTGCTCTAATGTTAAGGTAGTGTAGGTGGCCAATGTTTTGACGATACTTCGCGATTGATTCAATGTAATTATTAAAAATTAATATTAATAGAATTTCCCACGTTGAATTCATTAAGAATATTACGTAAGAATCGTGCTAAAAACAAATATAAGGAAATGGAATTTCATCGTTTATCATTTCTATGATTTTTCTTAGTGTTTTTTCAAAATTCTACGTTTATTCACAAATTAATACTGTTTCACATTAAATTAAATTCACCTTAATATGTAGCACATTATTTTGTTACAATTTTACTAGAAACTTATATTCTGGAAACAGCTCTTCTTTTCATTGATATCTGCCGCCACTCTCAAGACTTGTGCTACTACGAAATTACTATAACTAAAAATTTGAGGCCACCATAAACAAAATCCGAAGCATGAAAAAAATTAAATTTTAGATTAAAATATCTTTGGGTGTATTTATCTGTAAGTGCTATAAAAATACCAAATAATCGGTTTTATTCACTTATCAAAGGCTACCACAAATATGTTTATCTTACTACAAACATGCAAAAAAAAATTAAAGTGCATGATCAATGTTATACTTGAAGTATATACACCCATTTATATATACCTAGAACATTATAAACTCGGTTACAGAGCACGGACTATTCATACCAATTTCTTCTGATTTGCGAGGTGACATTGTTTTATATTTTTAGTTGAAGTTACGATCGATCTATTGATCAATCGACGTTGGCCGTCAATTAGGTATCATTGGTTATGGAGCGAAATACTTAACACTTGATGCTTACGTCAAGTGTTGTCAAAAACCAAATTATGTTATTGAGAAATTAAATTTCTTTACGCACTCTATTGTGGCTCTTTAATTATCTCAAGTTTTATTTTTGATATAAGATTATTTTGATAACTCAATCTAGTTGTGCAAAATCTTTGTTAAAGATACACTAATTGAACACATGAATGTTGCAAAAAAAAATTCAAATGCAGAAAATCTCCCCCAAGAACAGTTCTGTTCTTCGAGATAATCTCGAGAAGGTGGCTTAATCACTCTCATTCTTTAATAATTCCAAAGATAGTTTGGGGAACTGAAAACACCCAACGTAGGGGCCACCCTTGACAGAACCTTGTCGTTTGGCCAACAATTTGCAGTACGTTTCGAATTAGCGCCTTCTCGAAACTGGTCGGCAACATGGGATGTCATCAATCCTAGAAATAACTCCAAACATCAAATTGTCGGAAGACTGTATTCTTTTTTTTCGGCCACAATCATTTACCTTCACATACCAGTATTTATAACAAGCACCATCTAAGGAGAGAAATGTAAAACGAATTGACATAGTACGTTGGATGAGTTGGATAATAAGAAGAAGGCGGAACCAGCATGTATCGACAATGACAGATGACCGATTAGGCAAGATAGCAATAGCACATGGCAGAAGACCTGTCGGAAGACCACGGAGTAAATGGAAAGACAGCATGCACTTAACTTTATTTTTGTAAAAATTCTATGGATTTCGTTCTTACATTTGCAACGAATTGTTAATGAACGCTTGGATTGGATTGGATCAAACTTTATTTAACTTAAACTAGCGGAACCCACATATTTTCTTTTATAATACTCACTACATTCTGTTTTTTTTTGTAGGAGGTGGAATTGTGCCACTACCGTGGCAAGGTTAGGGGCAGACCGGATTCTTGGGCGGCCCTGTCCACGTGCGAAGACGACATCAGAGGCGTGATCTTCGATGGCGTCGACATGCACTACATAGAGAAGAATTCTCCCGAAGACGAGCACCATTTTCTATATAAACATTCCGAGATAGCAGAAACCGAGAAACGGTGCGGTTACGAAGGAGACGCGGTCGATCACGACCATGAAGAGGACGAGGAATTGCATTCCTTCAACAGAATACTTAGGGTAAGTATTCGAAAAGTTCGTCGCTAGTTGTAACACTGATAAAAATGAAAACCTGAACGTGGGTATTATTTGATGTCTTTTTTTTTGTTTCTCGTACTTTCCAGTATAAGAGGGCAATAGAGCCAATGATCAGAGGTCCATACAACGCCAATAAGAGATCCAGATACGTAGAATTGATTCTGGTAGTGGATAATTTGTTCTATAAGGAAGTGGAGTCAAAAACGTATAGGGTTGAACGTTACTGCAAAGATATTACGAATATTATAAACGGGGTAAGTTTCAAAATGATTCGAAACGCCGAAAAGTCATCTTCATAATTTCATTTTCTCCAGAATTTGAATAAAAATTCAATGCTAAATGTTTCTGTTATTAGGTATATTCGTCCCTAAACATTTTCGTAGCTCTGGTCGGAGTGGTGACATGGGCCGAAAAGAATGAAATCGAGTTCTCCGAGAATGGAGACACAACGCTGACGAATTTTCTCTATTATCGGAAAGAACAGCTGATCAAAGATCATCCCAATGACAATGCACAATTGATAACGTAAGTTAGTTCGAATATATTACGTCTGCATCAGTTTTGATGTTTACAAGATTTAAAATATCTTCTTGTGAATCTTTCTATTATTTGCTGGGCGAAAATATTCTTCAATTACGTCGGTCATGGTTGAAAATATGAAGAAAGTAACAAACCGCACGTTGGGGTTGCACGCATTCTGTTACAATTGCTCAAATAAAGTTTGAGATCTAAAATATTAATATTAAATTATTTCATATTAAAATATTGGGTTATATATAAAGTGCGTCGAAGCTTTGTGATTATAACAGGGGAAGAATTTAAAATTACTCCTTTTCCTAATGATTTAAAAGCCACAAATCCAAGTTCTACCACACTAGTTGGTTTTGATGTTGTTGATGAAAGTTTTGATGTGTCTTTATGACCGATCCATGTGTACTAGCGCCGTTCTATAAGTAACGTAATAGTAATGTCATAGTCGAACGTGCTGTCGGACGCGCGACTTGATGGTTGGA
Organism: Osmoderma eremita; assembly: GCA_031763485.1. NCBI lineage: Eukaryota > Metazoa > Arthropoda > Insecta > Coleoptera > Scarabaeidae > Osmoderma > Osmoderma eremita. Next base: position 28,647 of record JARFOC010001054.1, on the reverse strand, counting down.
TCTGATCATAAATGAAAGATATATACTGGGTGCCCATTTTCTATCTCCGTATATGGGTAACTTTCTTAATGTTAACGATACAAAATCGGTTAAATGGACAAAGTTGCTCAGAAAATAGTTATAGTTGATGCTAGTGTCACATTTGTTATCCAGTGCAAGGTTTGTGAAATATTCAAGAAAACTTCTTCCAAAAACTTCAACATCAAATATGTTCAGAACCCCTTAAGATAAAATAAAGGTGACAACTGTTGCTAGTACAGTTTTTATGAAGAATCTAACAATGTCATTTAAAAATCCATGGCACTCTTTATTTTGGAGATATAATACAAACTTGTTTTTTTTTTTTAATGAAAGTCATAGTTGGCCATGGTGTCATTAAAATGCTTATTTTTTTTCTGATTTCATTGATATAACATTTGGTATAGCTATCTCTTTTAGATTTTGATTTGCAGTGAAATTAGGAAAATAATCAACTAGGCTTTGAAAATATTTTATTGTGGAAAAAATAATAAAAGACTAAAGAAGGAATATGAAAAAAAATCAAAATAAAACTCAGCAAGAACATAAAGGAGTAAACAGAAGCAAACAACTGCATTGTAATCCAATTAAGTAAGTGTTTAAAATGTCCTCCACTAGTTCGTATAAACATTTCGTACTTCCTAACAATCTCAGTTTGAACCCTATGCAAACAGTGAGATCTGATACTTCTTATTGCCGCCATAATACTAATCTTTAAATCCTCGTTGTTAGATTTATTCATGTATACTTTATTTTTTATGGCACCACATAAGAAAAAGTGTAGAGGTGTAATGTCTGGAGATCTTGCTGGCCAGAGAATTGTACCTGCATTGCCAATCCAGTTAGGAAGACGCTCCGAAAGATAATTACAGACAGCTCGGCAATTATGAGCAGGTGCACCATCGTGCTGGAAGTATTTTAAATTTTACATCAAATTTTGTGGTATTTCATCTAACATGTCTTCCAATGCATTACATAAAAAGTGTAAATATCGTTCAACATTTGAGTTGTTTTCATAAAAATATGGCCCCAATGTTTTTATACCAAAAATACCGCACCGCACACTTACGGAGAACACATGTTGATCTCTCCTTTCGGTAGTAAGGTGAGGATTATTTTGAGACCGATAAATATTGTTGTTTCCATTAAATATGCCATTATTTGTAAATATCGTAAATAAAATTGTACGAGAAAACTGCCGATTATTATTTGTTTCTTTCAAGAACCATCTAGCAAATAATAATCTTCTTTCATGGTCTTGAGCACACAACGTCAATGCTGCATTTAAATGGGTTGCATTTATTTTGTTTAAGAATTGGGCCAGGTATTTCTGTAGATTTCGCTTGAAATCTCGCGTGTGGATGTTTTTGGTTTGTAATGTATGTACATACGTTAAAACCTTTTCCTTGTCTTCCGGTTTGAATTTCTTTTCTGCAGTATATAGTTTACTAAAGGCTCCGCATTTAATTAAATTATTTTCCAGCTTAGAAGATAACCTCTTATCAGACTGCCACCTTTCCATCTAGCGTTGGCGATACATTTCACTAGCTTCAATGCTATTTCGATTGCTAGCATAATAACAAAAAAGCATATCATTCTTTTCTTGGTAGCTAGACATTTTCTCAATTTGTTAAATTAATTTTTGACAACTACATGCGTTTGTTTGTCGTGTTTGTTAGTCAAAGTCTACTTATGAGTTAATAGAAATAATAATTGTTTATTTCACTACAAATCAAAATCTAAAAGAGGTAGCTATACCAAATGTTATATCAATGAAATCAGAAAAAGAAAGCATTTAAATGACACCATGGCCAACTATGACTTCTATTTAAAAAAATACAGGTTTGTATTATATCTCCAAAATAAAGAGTTCCTTGGATTGTTTAATAACATTATTGGATTCTGCATAAAAAACTATACTAGAAACAATTGTGAACATATTTATAATAATAATAATAATAGCGGTTTATTGGGAAGTATAACTATGAATACAATACTATATAACATCAATTAGTATAAGAAAATACTGGTTAAAGTGCCAAAAGGTTCGGGATCATCTGCTTAAAGTGTAATACATGAAGTAATAAGTTTCCCAATGCAACCCGAGCACAAAACAGAATTCTAATACACTTTAAAGCTAAATACAAATTAATAAAATATAAATTAAACCATGCATTAAGCACTAAGCAAACTCCGGGATAGCGCAGTGGTAGGAGCGCTAGGCACCTGTACAGGATGTCCGGGTTCGAATCTCGCTTGCGGCAGCCGATTTTTCTAAAGATCGGTTGCAGCAAGGGTGGTCGGTACCCCTCCCGGTACCCTTCAGTGTTGAGGATTAAATCAACACTGCTACCCTCTACGGCGAGGAGAGGCAGTAACAAGCCATACACTTCACACACACACACTCACGATACACACGTACACAAACCTAATGTAGTGATACAATAGGCCTCAAGGCCGCAGTGTTAAGTCTCTGCATTAGGATACAAACAAACAAACAAAACAAACAAGCACTAAGCAATAAGAAATGCTCTCTTTCGCAATTGGCGAGTAAGAGAGGATGGACTCGGACAACGTAAACCTGGCGGAATTCCATTCCAAAGCCTGACAACATTATAACTAAACGAACCCCTGAATATTTCGAGGTGGCGAATCGGCGGAGTTAATAAGTCCCTGCACCTCACATTGGTGTTGTGAACATCCGTTCTGAATAAGATTTTGCGGTACAGGTAACTAGGCTTCTTGAAGAAAATGATTTTATAGAAAAAGACGGTGGCGCGAAATTTCGTTTTTGGAAGTTTTCAATTTTTCTTGAATATCTTACAAACCTTGCACTGGATAATGTGACACTAGCAGCAACTATAACTCTATTTTCTGAGCAACTTTCTCCATTTAACCGATTCTGTATCTTTAATATTAAGAAAGTCACCCATGTATGGAGAATACTATCTTATCTGATTGTGCCAAACAAAAAGATATTTGATGTTTTTTAAGGAAAATTTAAATAGGTCAATTATCTTTTTAAAGTGTGACGTGAGCAACTCCAGGATCATTTGGAGAATTGCAAAATTATCAGCCAATTTATGTGAAAACGTACCCACTATAGAAACATTAATTTCTCTATTTAGCAAAATTGAATTGAATTCACCCACCATGAATGTATTTTTTGTTGGAGTCATACCCTATTTCTTGCATATATTTAAAACTGAGTGGAAACCACGAATATTCTTTGATTTTTAATTCTCATCTATCATTTCCGTTCGGTGGTTTTCCCTCGAAATCATTTTGACATTAATCTGACATTCGGGGTATTAACGGGTTCAAAAGTGGCACGCAAGTTAACTTCGAAATTTCGTTTGTGGTTTTGTATTTCTGTAAAGTCGAAGCGAGATGGCTCAAGCGTTTGAGACCACCTACAAACGTTACTACCGGAAACACGACATCGATCGCCGTAATTTACAAAAACCGGTGGATAGATTCGCCGATATTTTACCTGAGAGTGGAAACTGGTTGGTGATTAAATCTTTGGAAGAACAAAAAGAGTCCGGGTTACCCTTGACTGAGGTGGAAAATGCAGTGAAGGACATGTACAGGAAACGGTTGTACAGTACTTATCAGTTGTCCTATTGCTCAAGGGATATTCCTAAAGAGGAGTACATCTTGGAGACATCAGAAAATGAACTATTGCGATTAGCAGACGATTTGTACACGAAGACATCCAAGCCGGTTCTACCAACGAGGCCTACGTCTAGAAGAGTGTTTGGATACCTCAGGCCGGCCTATACTTATACACCTTTGACGATGTACCAACTCGTGCATGGAAAGACAGCTTATCGCATGCTTAAGTATGGTACTCGAGCAGCTTACGACTTGCCTCTAGTGCAAAGTCCTGAAGGAGGTAAAGGGACTGAAGGGATAAAAGCAGATAAAAAAATCGATACTCCACCAAGCAATGAAGGCGAGCCTTTTGTCGAGCATATGCTTAGAAAAGCACCCGGTCACATTGCTTTAAGTACTAAAAGTAAATCTGCAGTGTCTAAAGGTGTTTGTCCTTGTAAAAATTGAAAATTTCGAAATTGAGGATATCGCGATCGTTGAAAAGTTATTGTAAAAGAAATAAATTATTTGATAAGCAGTTTTGGAATTATTTTCTTTATTTGTGGCAATTTGATACCTGAAACGGCCGTGTGATGTTGTGTTTGAACATATCTATAAGTTAATAGGGGAGTTTTGGGTAAGGCGGAGTACTTTATTTTTCTTAATTTTGGCTTTTAGATCCTTTTACTTCTAACCCCTTCAATAGATATCCACGTGTACACTTTGCTGTAAAAATGGATGATTGAAATTTAGAATATTATCAAATCAATATTATCAAATTTTGTCAATCATTTCAGAGATTATGAGGCTCTATTTGAAGAGAATAACCCGAATTGTGGCCTTGATAAGTGTATCATTCGTCATGACAATTCACTAAGGTACTGTGTTCATTGTGAAAGACTTTTTGGACAAAGACAATTACCCAATTCCATTCCTGCTTATATTCACCTGGCTTAGATCCTTGTGATTTTTGGTTATTCCTAAAATTAAAAACTGGCTTCAATAGACAAAGATGTTCTACTATAACTGATATCCAACAGAATGTGAGACAACTGCTCAACTATATTCCGGAAAACGAGTAACCAGGCCTCCTTCCAGAAATGAGAGCGCCGTTTAAGTTTGTCTATTGATGCATATAAGGGGAGTACTTTGAAGAGAACAGTAGTTCACTGGTGTATATTTGCATTTCATATTAAATTGTGACCCACATACAATTGGTACACTAAAATCGTTATAATTACAATGTTTCCTTCATTAATTTTCAGAAAATTCACCTTCAGTAATGGAGTCGTCGGCAAGGCCTTGAAGGGACCAATATGCACCTACGAATTCTCTGGGGGTGTTAACAATGACCATTCACCGGTTATAGGCTTGGTCGCCACTACTATCGCTCATGAAATGGGCCACAATTTTGGTAAATGTTAAAAATCCCCAAAATTGTACTAATTTTACGAAAACACTTTTTCTATTGTTGAATAGGCATGGAACACGACACCAACGAGTGCGCCTGTCCTGAAGATCGTTGCATCATGGCACCCAGCAGTTCCTCGGTGGCGCCAAAACATTGGTCGAACTGCAGCGTGGAATATTTGGCGCTGGCTTTCGAGCATGGTATGGATTACTGCTTGCGAAATAAGCCGCAAGCTTTGTTCGGCAGCCCAGTTTGCGGGAATGGTTTTGTGGAGCCGGGTGAGCAATGCGATTGTGGATTGCCTGAACATTGTGATAACACTTGCTGTAACGCCACTACGTGTCTGCTGAATGCCAACGCTAGTTGTGCAACAGGCGAATGTTGCGATCTTAATGTAAGTAGAATTCTGTGTGTATATTGTTGTACGTAAATGAAAGACAGTAGAAAAGGTTTTGAGAGGTGGTTTAGAGGGAAAATTAAAGTAGAAGTATTCATTCAGGGTATGGATAGGAATTTGTTAGAAGACATGAATTGCAAAGCAATAAAGACAAGAAAAGCAGATAAGTGGTGGCAAAGAAGGAATAGGTCAGAATGGAATGGAATGGACTCTGAAGAAAGACAGATGGGGCAAATAAAATAAAACAAAAAAACGAATAAAACTACAAGAATGCAAGAACATATGTAGCAGAGATTGACTTGGTAAATGAAGAATTGAGAAAGCGAGAATTGTAAAGTAGTCAAAACTAAAACATGGCGATTTTTCAGTTTGTGTTTTCATACCTAAATGTAGATGAAAGCGTACCAATTACAGAGTGTTTGAAAGATTAATCGATGGGATAAGGGACGATCAATTTAGATAAAATCAAGCATGAAAGTGTAATTCAAAAAATACATTAAGAAAACAAAATAAAAGTTGAAAGATGGAATCTATTGTATGTATCCCTTCAGAAGACAATATATATTGTTGTTTAACTAATTTTTACAGACTTGGAAACAGATTCCAGAACCTAACAGCCATATCTTTGAAGAAAAAAATGGTTTTCTGGCATTGCACCAAATTCAGAAATTTTAAGCATTACATAGAACAAATAACATTAACAGAATTTTTTGTAGCCATTGAACAACTGCAAGTGAAACAATCATAAAAAATCGAATTATTGTGGATTATAGTAGATAACATATCTAATATATCTGTTATTGAGAACCATTTTGCTAACTAAATTCCTCAGTTGAAACTGCCAAGGAAAAGGGTGTTACACCTATGATTACTATCTTTGGTTAATGTCAAAGCTTAGGAGATATGCTCTTCATCAGATCACCAATGATGATGAATTGATGGAAGACATGAAGTTATAATTCATCACGATAAGTGTTAAAATCAACAATATGCAGCTAATATTACATCTAATAGAAAGTTGAAGGAGTTGGATCAGGAAGAATTTTGCTATGTATGCTAAGCATTGGGTAGGATGACCAGTGTAAGAGAGTTATAAACGGAAAAGAACACAGAAAATGCAAATTCGTTAACGATGATCAAATAGTGAAATACGAGATAAAGAATTACAATCAAAATAAAAATTTGAGAGTCGGGTATAGCAGTACAGGGTGGGGCAGGGAAACATCTCTAACTTTGAAGGTGAATAAAAAAGAAACTAGAAAAAGTAGGAGAAATGTATTTCTTTGTTTCAAAAAAGAAATATTGGAAGTTTGTTTCGTCAAGTTTTAAACAAAATATCTTGCAAATGATGGCCTTCATTATCAACACATTGTTGTAGCCGGATATTGAAGTTTTGCATCACCCTCTGAAGCATTTCTCCCGGTATGCTACCTATTTCCAGGTGTATTGCTTCTTTTAAGGCTTGTATGCTGTTAGGGCGATGTTTGTACACCTCAACTTTGAGGTAGCCCCGGAGGAAGTAGTCGCAGAGAGTTAGATCCGGCGAGCGCGCGGGGCATGATATGTCACCGACCTGGAGATCAAACGGCCGGGAAAATTTCCCTCAGAACAGCCATTGAATTATTGGCTGTGTGGGCCGTGGCGCAACTCTGTTGGAACCAGACACGTCCCATTCGAGATGTGGTACAAAAAAAATCTTGGCTCATGCGCACATATCATTCAGAAGTGATGGTTACCGCACGATCATGTTCCTCAAAAAAGACTGACTGCACACCAAACTGTTGCCCTGTCACTATGTAAAGGCCTCTCTTGAATCTGCCTAGGGTTGACATCACTCCAATAACGCATGTTCTGTTTATTAAGCAAACCGTAAACATGGAAATGCGCCTCGTCGCTGAAAAGAAAACACTGCTTCGTCAGGCAGATCTTCAACCAAATTTTTACATGCCTGTATACCATTATTAAAATCCTGTTGTGACAGTTCTTGAGTAACGATATATAAGAATGGAAATGAAGGTCAATGTGAAGAATTTGACGTACAGTACGGCTAGATAGGTTGAGGGCGATCGCGTGTTTGCTAGCAGAGCGCTTAAGAGACCCTTATAATTAACTGTCTTACTCGCTCTATGTTCTCCGGTGTTCGACTGGTCCTCTGGGCGCCAACATTCTTTTTCGCAACATACCCAAGTTATCCACCCAAGACAGAATCAACACTGTATTTCGAGGAAGGATTTGGTAGCGAGTACGCATCGCACGTTGCACCGCAAAGATGTTTTTGAGAAAAGTAAGTTTAACGGCAAAAACGCGTTGCTCCACACGATTTTGGCAACTGACAGGTCACAACTACTGCATCACTTAAGCTAATTTCCACCCTTCTACGATCTCAACTTACATCACAATGGCCTACTGAAAGTAGGGATGTTTCCCTGCCCCACCCGGTACATACAAAGGCGAACTATTTAAATCAGCGGTCGCCAACCTTTTGATTTTTTGCAGATTTGTAAGCCGAAAAAAGCGGGAACCATGTGCCGATCGGCGGATATTGAATGCGATCTGCCAGAGTACTGCACAGGACATTCAGAATATTGCCCTGCTGATTTCCACAAATTGAACGCAGAAAAATGTGATGCCGGAAGGGTAAGTCTAATATTTGCAATCCCCTGCGTTAAACGAGATATTGTTTTGAATATCCTCGTTTGACTTGGAAGTGTATCTTTTGAATCTTTTAAAAGAAAACATTAATTTAGGCTTACTGCTACAATGGTTATTGCCGTACGAGATCGGACCAATGCAAATTGCTTTGGGGAAACACTGGAAAGACTAGCGACGAACAATGCTACAAGATGAACGCAAAAGGAACTCGTTACGGAAACTGCGGCTACAACAAACTCAATCAGGAATTCAAGAAATGCCGGGACGAGTACGTTTTTTCTCTTTTTCATATTTCCTTTACGAAACCATTCTAAAGAAAGCCTCGTAATCGTAATTTTCAGAAACGTCCTCTGCGGCATGCTACATTGCAAACACCTCAACGAACGCTTAGAATTCGGCATGGAATCTGTGGCGATCCTATCGCACAGTTTTCTCAATCTGAAAGGTTCCATTGTTCCGTGTCGTACGGCGATCGTGGACTTGGGGGTCAACCAGGTGGACCCGGGTTTAGCACCGGACGGATCTAAGTGTGGAGAGGGTAAAATGTGCGTGAATCAACGTTGCTTGGCCGTGGAAAGTTTGAGGGATAGCGGGCCGAAATGTCCCAACGACTGCAACGGAAATGGAGTGTGTAATAATCTGGGACACTGCCATTGTAAGGATGGTTTCGGGCCGCCCACTTGCGAGTATCCAGGACCTGGAGGATCCGTTGACAGCGGACCTGGTAGTGATCCGAATGGTAATGTATATTTTTGTTATAAGTTATGCCGCGAATGAAATTGATGATTGTTTCCAAATTAACAACTTTAGATGTTTCGAACAAATAGATATTTACCTATGTTCCAAAAGGAAAAAAAATGTTTCAAAATGTTTAATGTTCCATTAAACTATATTTCTATAACCTTTAATCAAAAATATTTCGTCCGATAACGTTTAAAACTATATTTATTTCTACAATACAGCACGCAAGGAATTCGTGACGGCCATCTTCATAATATTCCTGGGCATCATTCCTGGCCTAGCCATAGTCAGTCTGATGGTCTACTACGCTCGCCAAAACATGAAGATCACCTGGACGAAGAAATCCTCAACGTACGTAGCATGTTTGAATTGTTTGAAATCTTGTCGGGGCGCTAGTGCATGCAAGGGTTTGGGTTACACTAAAAAACGGATGCCTACCTTACCGACGGTGTCGGAGCACGTGCAGAAACTCGAACGCAAAGAAACGACACCTGAAACGGGCCGTAGGAGGAGCCGTAACATGGAAATCATGTTCTCACAACTGGTGTTCACCACGAATAAAGACGGTATCAATAATAGCGTTAACGTCACCGGTGGTAGGACGGTACAACAGGCGTCACACTCTTCCAGCGATAACCTGCTGATGGACGCGGAACCGCCGAAACGTCGATTGTCTATAAAGAATATCAGAGGTTTAAAATTGACTACCGGCTCTAAGCCGGTTAAGAGTAAGAATAATATGTTCGATAGTCAGTGCAGTACGGCCGAGCCTCTGATTGACGATACTAGTTCGGTGTCAGTAAAAAAATTGGCTAAGCAGTTCGATTTTGATAATAAACGTAATCCCAACACTTAGTTTAGGTCGGGTGTTGGTACATTCTTTTTATTTTGCTTGCCTATTTTGTTTTGTCCCGTAGTGATTTAGTTTAGTAGTTCTAATCTCTAATTCTAACTGTTTGTACTTACAAATAATATCCCGAGAGCCAGAATAACGATTGCTCACGTGACCACATCTTTACCGAATCAATTATATAAATATCGGTATGCCTTGGGCGAAAAAATGTTAATTATGAATTAAATGTCGTCTTATTCCGATCATCGTGATAAAAAAAAATCTAAACATATTAATTTAGTTATCTCAGTATTAATTTGCACGACAAACATGGGCGCCATTGCTCAACAGCTGCTAACATTTGACAGTTCAAACCAAAGTGGTAACTTACTGGAGTGAAATTCACTAGATTGCGAAAAAAAAAATCACTGGTCACGTTGATATCATTATTCTGTCTTTCATATTACGTAACGACGAACAAAACATGGTACTAAACTAAAGAAAAGAGTATGATTTGGTTGAGGTATAGAAAATGAAAATGTTTTAGCACACACATCAAATGATCTTTCCCGGCACTAATAGTTTTTTTTTGGATAAGAATTTATTAAATTTTTTTTTTGCTGGAGGCTTCGTTGTGAATTTTATCCAAAGGAAAGTTAATTGCCCTTAAGTATTTAATGCAAATATTAAATCTTCAATACGGTTTGCTATCATTTTCTATTAGTTTTTGAAAAAATAAAAGAGCTCTAACTTATATTCCTAATTAAACAGTTCAATTGTTTATTAGTCGAAAAATCATGTAAGTTCACATGGTTTTTGACTTAATGTAGTAACAATTTGTTTTTAGTTGTTTATTTCAAAAGGTACTTACCTTTTGAAATAAAATACAAAATACAAACCTAAGTAGCACCACTATAGACAAAAATATGTTTCATAACTGATATTAGGAACAAACAAATGAAATAATTATTCATTCAAGAACGCAAAAATTAAAAAAAATATATTCGTTGTCGTTTTCTTTTCTATGAGCTTTACAAGGAGTAACATGACGGTTCTCCAGATATGTACTTCATAATTTGCTTGATATCATCAATTTTCATCGGCTTTATAGCTGCAGGTTCCTTATAAGCAGATGTAACTGGCAACTGGTTTTTGGGTTTCGGGAGCTTTCGGGTGTGTGATATTAGACTGTTCGCATACTGATGGTTTATAAGCCATTATGGAGCAATACGTAATTGTTTATCACGAATTTGACAATTTTTGGAGCATCTACACTTTTACAAGTTGCTTTATAAAAAACGAGATACTGAACCAGTCAACAATATCATTATTTGTTCGTAATCATAGGTGCATTTGAATTCTCAAAATACGTACAATAATAAACAACACCCCTGAAGAGCTGTCAAACGTCAACTAAATCTGACATTAATATTAATACAGCGTTGCCGCTAGCGGTTAATTTAAATAAAAATTTCTTACCATTTCGAGGTAAAAACAATCAAAATCATTTCAAAAGCATCCTGAAGAGATTGTATTATCAATTTCGCAGAAATATTAAAGCCTGATTTGATTTATTTATGAAATAGGTATTAGAAGTTCAAATATTATTTGATTTTTTTTTCAAGATGTATCCATTGTCGCTTCGCTAATAATAAACGAAATTTGTAACAAATCAATTTTCTTCTTTTAGAAGCAATCCTAGTATATCCCATTTGGAAACTTTAACTTTTTACGATATTTAACGAAAAAAAGTATAACATAAAATATATTTTTATCTCCAACCAAATCATGCATCTTTCTTTATCCAACTTTTTCCTTTTCACCGACACATATTATAACAAAACAACTCGAGACTTGTACGCCTCTTCAGCTTTCGTGTGCCTATCTATTCTGTAAATAGAATTTACCGTTTCTTAAGTAATTGTAAGTTTTGAGATGTTAAACTTGTGCAGTCTCTATTCTTCTTGAACTTGTTTAATCTCTACAAATTGCTCTCTCGCCATATTAAATTCGTTATATCCTGATTCGTGTGATGTGCTTATCTTGCTGTATTTTCCTTGACGTAAGCAATTTACAAAAAGTCTCTTTTGTGCATGTGCATGTTTTGTATCTTTTCGCGTATGTGTTGCACCAAAAATGCACTGACCAATAAGTAAATAAGTGTCTTTCAACAAAGTTCTAAAGACTTTAATTTCTTGAATTAAACGGTCGAAACACAATTCAGATTTTCACGTCGAATAACGGTTTAAAAACGTTTATTCAATGTAAAAATCTGAAGTGTGTTGCTTGGGTTCTTGGGTAATTTAGGTTATTTATAGTACAGAATAGTAAATAGTTTATTTTATTTTTTTAAATATTACATGACCATAGTATACACATATTTTATTATTTTGTAACTGATCAACGCGATTGTGATAATCAATTTATTTATTTTATATTAGTTAGTGCTTAAAATTTTATTTCAATCTATTAAGAAAATATCATTGGAAAAAAAACGAAATGTCAAACGAAAAACAATAATTGTTGGTATGTAAGTGTACAGAGACTTCAGAAGGATTATAAATTCGCGTGACTTATTTGGAGTATGCAACAAATATTGCAAAATGTTAATAAATATGAATAGAAATAGATTAATAAAAATAGATAATAGAGTTCACTGACAATTGAGTTATACCTTAATGAGATACACTTCAGAACTGTTTTTTTTTTACAAAAATTATTATTATTTACATCATTATTTTTTGACAACTAATCTATTAACTGACTACCACACCATCTGTAGTGTTTATTTATAACCATTTTTAATGAGAAATGGCCGGATTTACGTTGTACCAACCTATTTTGACATACTTGACAACCAACATTACATTGGTCACGTTGAGAATTCTATCTGAAGTCCCTGTATTTAAAATTTATAAAATATTACTAATTGGATGTGTTTCGCTTTGTGCATTGTATTACACAAATTGTCTTGTTTTATGAATATTAAATACACTTATTTTCTTGTATTAACCTTTGTGTTGTGTTGTTATTTCTTTCTTCTTTCATAAATTATTAATGGTTTCATTTTGCATGCTTTATTGCATGTGTTTATTTTGTTTCCTTTGTAAATATGTATTTTATGCTTAGCCAAGCTTGTACTCAACATATTAAACACCCAGAAATAATTTTATTAATGCACTAACGCATAATAAATAACATAAAATAGGGGGGGTAAGTAAGTAATAGCAAGAAAAAGATGCATTAATATATAATATATAGCGATAATAAATGGCATTTGACGTCGCCTGTTACGTCAGTAATTCTAGGTGAATAAATATGCAATGAGATGCGAGCCGGTGAAGGATAAGGTTAGACCAATTCGCATGCGCATATTTGTTCAATCAAACTTCAATTGTTAATCTTTTTAAGTGCCACTTTTTCTGTTATCTTCTCTGTTGCAATGGTTTATACTTCTTGTGTCATTATTGTGTCCCTAGTTGTAATTACAAGAATCGTCCGAAAGTGCATTAAATTCCAAGTACCGCCGACTTGCAAACTGTATATTTGCCATTGCCCGAAAAGATTTTACTCTATGTAAATTCAGTGGGATGTGTGAGTTAAATTTTACGGAAATATTATGCATTGCAATCAATTCAAGAACCGCTGAAACTGTAAGTGTAAGTTCAACCGTTGTTAACTCTAAAATCGCAATCCTTTGGTAACATATGGATCAAGCTGTTTTACGAAACTAGTGAATCATGTAATGAAATCAGAGATCATTCATATAATCCCAGCATTACAATAGAGGACACCGATATAGACCAAGTATGTCACGATATGCCAGTAATCACTTATTTGACCGGTTATTGTTGCCAAATTCGCATGGAAATTATAACCGTTTCTTTTTGATTTTTTTTTCATTGGAACCGTTAATTGTACAACGAATTGTTAGTAGAGTATTTTTCATGTATTTTGATGTTGCGTCTGCTGTACAAATCTCAATCAAAAATGATTTCTTATGATAAAGCTTTCAGAAATAATGGAACTGTTTCTAGACAAAAACTATGCATTTCTTTCTACTGGCAAAAACTTGATAGTACTGACACCCTGTATATTGCAGTATTCTAGGGTTCTATATATATATATATATATATATATATATATATATATATATAATATATATATAATTATAGGATTAAGACATCTCTTACTCAAAATTGTTTACGAAAATTCTTCTGCAGATATCTGTAAATTCAAATTTTCTGGTTAGAAAAGCATAGTTCAACTATGCTTCGCTATTTTTCAGATTTTTAGATTCTTTTTCAAAGGTATCTTGCATCTTTAATATTTGGAGAAGTGAAGGAGGTTTTGAACAAGGACAATCAAATGAAACTACGAAATCTCGCTTGGTAGTGTATTCATGAACTTTGTGGTATATAAGAAACATCGAAAGTGCCAAAAAAATTAATCGATAAAACGGCATGGAAGGCTCACGGTCTCTTGTTGAAATCACCATACTGAGCGGGGGCAATGATGGGAGTTGTAAGCATTGAATACAGACTCGAGTTTCTGCCCACTTATAAAAAAAGAAAATATATGGTGATTCCAACAAGAGACGCCTTTAATGGCGTATTATTCGGTTACCTTCCTATAGTTCTTTGTATAGTTTGTTATATGTTCAATGGTCTTTAATTTACTTGAAGTGATTCGTCGTAAACGATGATCACTACAGTTTAACACGTTGACTGCCAACTACGAGATAACTCGTAGTTTGTTCACTTGCCATAAATTAAATTGGCTTTTTATATCGGAAGCCTGAAAAGTACCGTGGCAATCAATGTGTTAAAACACGAAGAGCTTTACAAGAATGCAAACAACTTTCAACAAACTTTGAGCGGGATTTTAAGTTTCTGCATTCATTTACAAATTAGAAAGTCCTTTTCTGGAAACGTAATATGTTATAATAAAGTTTTGATAATTATACTTAGTTTGATGAAGCAAAATTATTCAAATATAGACAATTATTTTTAATTTTTTGCTTAGAAAGCTAAATCTCTCATTGGATGATAGTTTTAAAAAATGAAGATATATTTGATCAAGAACAATAATTAAAATATATTTCTTCAAAACCGTTTAGAATTAAAAAAAAATACTTAAATATCTAGCCTAAATTCTTAATACCAATTTTGCATTTACAAATCGTCGTCAGCGTTATTCAATGTTGCTAAACAATTTTGTACATTTTTTGCATTTTACGCCCCAGCTTCAAGGCTTCAAAATACTCGCTTTTATCCACAGATCCAAACAAATTCCAAAATCCAGAGGTCCGCTCTCATACCAACCGGACACCTTAAAGCGGTCAACGGACGACAATCATTCGCTCCTCACAAACGAACCAACTGCGCAATTGAAGAACGACTTCTTCGGGCACTTCAAGGGCTTCACCATTTCCCCGAAGAAAATTGCCACCGAACCTAATCGACCTGCTCCACCCATTCCGATAGTACCAACCGTGCCACCAGTCATGATCAAGAGTCCCAATTTGAATCGCTCGAACACCGGCGCTAGTCCAAAACCGACTCCAGTTAGTAAACCTATCGCAAGAACTACGTCGGTGTTGAATAGTGGTAGCGTACCATCTAATGCACCCGCGTTACCTCCATTGAACAGTGGAGCTAATCCTAGACCGATAATTTCCTCTCCGATCTTAGAGAATTCCACGTGTACGGCTAAGGAGTTGCTATCGCCTTTGAAAAATGCTCCTAAAATCCCAGCTAGGCCAGCGCCCGAATTGCCCAAAGAGATACAACGACCCCTATCGGCAGTCAATACAGTTTCAACTAGCGTTGCCCAAGAAGAGCAGAAGAAACCTGTGAATGGAAGCGCCTTGAATAGGTTCGCATCTTTTCTGAAACAGGCGGATAAGAAACCTCAAATTACTGCTAGTAACAACAGCAATTCTTTACCGGGTAGTAAGAAGGTCATAGATAAGAGTGCCTTGAGAACCTTGGAGATTTCAAACCCAATTTTGCAGAATGATATTAGTGCAGCGGGAAAAACAATACCGGTCACTTCTGCGGAAGGTGGCAACGTTGTTATGCGTGCCCAAAGCATGCGAAGCCCGGCCAATACCAAACCCAATATACCCAAATTTGGGTCGATGAGGCAACCTAATGGATCGAAACGACCTATGAGCATCCCTTCGGGGT
Organism: Osmoderma eremita; assembly: GCA_031763485.1. Classification (NCBI taxonomy): domain Eukaryota; kingdom Metazoa; phylum Arthropoda; class Insecta; order Coleoptera; family Scarabaeidae; genus Osmoderma; species Osmoderma eremita. The sequence goes on along the minus strand of JARFOC010001054.1, from coordinate 12,808 downwards.
CGCGTCCAAAAAGTCCACCACCCCCAAGACCTGCAGCACCCGACATCGTCAAGGAAAAAAAGAATTTGGTGTTAAGTGCCATCCCAAGTTTACCAGGATACCAACAACCACGCCCGGGCAAGAAACAAAATCAATACGACGATTGCTTGAACGAAATCGACAATAATAAATTCGCAAGTGACGCCAGATCACCGTCCAGTGACAATATTTATGCCGTCATAGAGGAATCTCCGGTTTCTCCGGCCGGAACCAAATCTCCGGATCCTAAAAATACAACGAGCAGTTCCGGATCCAGCGAGAGCTTTGGCCTTTTGGGCGAAATAGTGTCGGAGATACAAAATCGCAATTTCGACTCGATATATTCGACTTCAACGTTGGCTAGGAAGAAGAGAGAAGAAGATAGTAAGGCTGAGATGGAAAAGCGGGGTCAATCGTCGGAGACTTACGTGAACGCCTCGGCCATTTACAAGGCCCCAGAGAGTGTCTACAGTAATATGAATAGCGGAAAATCGAGTGCTAGTTCAACGTCGAGTGGGTATATAGCTCCATCTGCTGTTAATCCTCCGATTAATAAACCTGCTGTTGATAATTCGGGGAACAAGAAGGTCGTAACTATAGGTGAGTTTTTATTCAGGGTGTCTTATAAAAAAAGACTAGGGACTCGTCTTTTTTTATAAGACCTTATTTATAGGCCGATTTTAATAATTGAAAAATTAAGTGTCTGGATGTAGACTATAAAATTAGACTGTACTTTTTTTATGTTTCTGGCGGAGAATTTTTTTTTCTGAAAACAACAATGTATCCCAAGTACATCTTTACATAAAAAAGATTCAAAAAGTATTTAGTATTTAGTCGTGTGTAAAAATACATTGGAAACAAATGACGAGCACCAAGCGTTATTCAAAATTTATTTAGAAGCTAAAGAAAACAAAATGGAATTAAAAAGAAGGTAAAAAAATTTGTATTATTATCTCCTATGCTCAATTTGTGCTCCATGTTGTGCTAAACATTGGCGGCATCTTTGTGTAACACCATGTGTTGCATTTCGGCAGGAACTCTGGCAAGCTACAGCAATTTTATTTCTTAACTGAATCTTATTTTCTGGAGGCGTTACATAAACTTGATCTTGAAGATATTCCCAAAGAAAAGTGTCCATTGGAGTAATTGCTGGCGAGCGTGCCCGCCAAGGAATGGGTCCATATGTCCCAATGCAAGAGTCGGCAAATTTTCTGGTTAAATACGTCCTATTCAGAAGGGCATTATGAGGGCTAGCACCATCCTGCTGAAATATCACATTCCGAAACTCATTGATCGGTAGCTCTTCAAGAAAATCTTCCAGATCTTCGCGCACAATTCCGTGATATTTATACTGGTCCAGTTTACCATCAATAAAAATAGGCCCAATGAGTTTATTGTGTAGAATGCCGCACCAGACATTTACAGAAGATCTATGCTGAAAATGGCCTTCCACCGTCACATGCGTAAAATTCTTTAACAGAAGGATGGATCCTCTTGAATTTTGTCTAAAAAGAAACAACGTAATGTCGTCCGGCGTTCAAGATCACCAGCCTCTATTGCATGAATTTTGAGTGGAATATATGGTTTTACTTTCTCTTTCTTCAAAATTTGCTGCACAGTATCCATGGAAGTTCCTAAATTAGCAGCAACCTCTCTAGTGGAACACTCAGAAGTACGTCGAGCAGTAGATTTTCATCCCGATGTTGACGCTACAATTTGTTTGGCTTTTTGAAAGCGCCATATATCCGTAAATTGTTCACCAATCGTTGAAATTTTGATCGACTTGGACGATCTCTGTTTGGACAGCTCTGTGAATAAAATTTTGTAGCTCGATAAGTATTATCACGGCATTGAAAATAAACTCGAAGCATATCCAAATGCTGTTCGTTCATTTTAGAAAAAAAAAATCAACTTGACAGATCGCTCGACATCTGTTTTTTTCAGACAATTTGATTTACTACGTTATCACGTTGTAGCACGCAATGCCTTTCGATTGCCGCTTGGTGCTCGTCGTTTGTTTCCAATGCTAGTGGTATCTTTACACCCGGTTAGATAATCTAGTCTAATTAAAAAAAAAAAACTTGGCCCTAAAACCCTAACACACAAAAGGGCTATATTTATTTAATTTTCCATTTCAATTATTAAAATCGGCCTACAAATAGAGCCGGTACGAACTCGCTTTTTTTTTTGATGACATCCTGTATTAACAATAAGCACATATTAACTACTTCTAGATCGGTATTAGTTATAGGAAAAAAGAAATCCGAAAACAATAAGAGAGAATGAAATACCTATATTCGCCACTTTCACGCTTCGTGTAAAGCAAAGTATAGACACATTAGTACTGTAAGGTACTTGTTTTCGATTCTTGTAAACAATTACAAGAGATTTAAGAGATAGTTTTATAATATTTCATTAACAATGACTAATTGTAAGATTGGAAATTTTTATGTTATCATCGAATTTCTGGGTCGTCAAAATAATATTTTGTAAAAATAAAATTAATTTTTCACACGTATCTATTTTAGCAAATACAGTAGACGCTCACGAATTAGAACCACTTTGTTCCCCGGGCAATTCTGATTTTCAAATTGTTCTAATTTCCGAACGTTTTTATAATTAGCCCAAAATAGCTAAAAACAACACCGAGGATAAAAAATTATTAATTGCTCAAAAAGGTTCTTTTTAATTATTTATTTATTATTACTTGTACGCAAATAATCTGTAATGTGAGTTTGTTTTTTTAGTTTTATAACATTAGAAAGAACTATGTCGTTACGGAGGGACAAGAGATTGGACATGTGCTTGGTGGAATTCAACTCCATATTTTTGCACCATTTTATCAAGTTATTGACGCTTTCCATGACTGTAGAAAAAGGAATTATTGGTATGTCGTCCATAACTACGTCATCGCTGCTATCTGAAGCATCATCATCGCTATTGAGTTCATCTCCAAGTCCATTTCTAACAACGTCTTCATTCCATTCGTCGATTTCGTCTTCACCAATGAAATTATTTGGTTCAATTTCTTCTAAAAGACTTACGTTCCTTTCGAGAACTTCATTCCATACTTGATCTTTTTGAAGAAATTGTGCTAAGGGCAAATCGTCGTCGCTGTCGTATTGATTACAGTCCCAATTTAACAATTTGAACCAAGAATTCTTTAGTACGCTTTGTGGTAACTCATCCCAAGCTTGGTGCAAAAAAATTATTGCATTGCGAATTGGCGTTTCAAAACAGTATTCATTTCACCACCTTCAGCTATTATGCGAGCAAGAAGTTTACTTCTGTAAGTGAACTTTGTTATCTTTATAAGATTTTGATCCATTGGTTGTACGGCAGCTGTCACATTTGGCGGGAAGAAATATGCAACTATGTTTCCATTGGCACTATGAAGTTCCTCGATTGGAGAATGAGCAGAGCAATTATCAATAAGTAAAAGGGGCTTCGGAGGCAAATTATTCTCTTCAGAAAAATGGATGATCTGTTGAACGAAAAATATATAAAAAATTCTAAATCTAAAAAACAAGATTTCTTTTCTTCACCTCTTTAATAAATATTCTGTGAAACCATTCATGAAAGATCATCCAAGCATTTTTTTAAATTGTAATGAAGTGGATTATTAAATCCCTTGAAACACCTTGGATTTTTTGCATTTCCGATAACTAATGGCTTTAATTTATGTGAGCCCTAGTAAAACTGAAATGCGTTCTTTAAGTATTTTGTAGCCAGTGGCAGATTTTTCATTATCAGCAACATATGTCTTATCTGGTAGGCAACGGAAAAATAAACCACTTTCATCAACATATTTGTGTCTGCATAAGCCCCATTTCAGCTACTTTGGCTGGAAGTTTATGAATAACATACGTCAAGCCAGCAATTTTCAAGTAACGAATACCGTGTGGATGCTTAAAATTGCACTTGCATGGAATGCACTTTCATCTTTATCGGGATACACTTCACCAAAAACCGTCTCAGCTTTCGTTTTTAATATGGGTCCAGTTATTGTGCACCTTTTTGATTGATTTAAAAACCACGCGTTGATTTAAAAACCACTCATAAAGACGAACTTCTATTTCGGGATATGCAGCGCTGTGTAAAGATTTAGCGTTTGAAACCTGATACGCGTTGGAAACAACATTTAATATAGCATCCTTTTTCGATTTTATATAGCTGATCGCAGACTATGTTACATTGAAATCTACGGCTAAACGACTCCCTTGGACACCCTCATCAAGCATTCTTAATATCTTTACTTTAGTTTCCAATGTTAAAGTGTTTTTTTACGTTTATTTGGCATGTTGAATTTCACTCGCTTACGCTTTTCAACGGAGCGTCAGCAAAATATGTGTGCACGTATTCGAACGATCAAATATTCTATAAACACGCGAAGGAAATCCCCACCTACATGTACTCGTATAATTCGGTAATGTTCCCTCAACACAAAAAGGAACGCTCGAGAATTAGAACTTAAAGTTCTAATTTTAGAACCTTTAATGCATTAAAATCTCAGGTTCTAATTTTCGCAAGGTTCGAATTTGTGCGAGTTCTAATTTGTGAGCGTCTACTGTACCTAAATAATAAACTCGCAAAATGACTCACAAAGAGGAAATATAACGCATGTTATTGGTGCCAAAACGAATTTCAAACGCATGTGCAGTTCTTTAAAACATCTATCTGCACCTCTCCCAAATGAATGCTCTATTTGTGATAAACATGAATAGAGGTTCATTTACATTTGCCAGGCGTGAATATATGTTCTTGACAAATTTTCGAGTTTAATTACCGATCTGGTGTGAGTTGATATGAGCACCTCGTATTTGTTATTAGTTGAGAATCAGTCATTTTGTGGGGAAAAAATATTACTGTAATAGTACCTCGCAAAATAATATTATATTTAACCCATCTTTCAGCCGATAATCTTCCAAATAAACCTAAGGATACGAAGCCCACGATGAGCACATTCAAAGCGAATCCCGTTCCAAAGACATTCACGGCGACTCTAGCGAACAGGAACAGCCTCATACTAAACAACCATCAGTCGAAAGACTCGAAATCCCCCGGAGAGAATTCGTCGGAAAATAACAAGAATCTAAAGCAATCCACGACGCCATCTAGCGTGACTACGCCCAAGATCTTGGAGCGGCAAGTCACACCTCCCAAAATCAGATCGAGGAAGCCCTCACCCTCAAGGTCGAACGCGTCGACCAATCCTAAACCGGCTCCGAAAACAGCCGGAAACCCCAAGACGAACAGCCCCGATCTCGTAACTAGTTGTTCGAATAAGAAACCAAACGGTCCGAAGCCGCCGGACGTTTTAAGCGGTAGTGTAAAGAAGAATGCGACCTTGGCGAAGCCGCACATACCGAATTTGCCCAAGGTAGTGCCGAAAGTCGGGTCAAAAACGGTGACACATCCGACGAAACCAATCGAAACTAAATCAGCTAGTGATGTGATTAAAACTAACCTAAACGTGAAAGGTACTAAGCAGCCAGCTGCTGCGTCTACAGATAATAAAGTGATGCCCTCTGGTGTTAGACTGGCGGCTAGGCAACAGTCCAACGTTGCGTCGCTTCAGCAAAAGTTCGAAAATAAACCGCCAATGGGTGCTAAAATTAGCGCTCCTATTTCAACCGCGACTGTTAAGAAATAACGACTTTTGACACAGGAGTGAGCTTCGTTTATGGCAGTGAATCAAAAGAATATATTAATTACAAAAGGCTTAACGGAAACATTTTGTACATATAGAGGTAATACAAATGTATAAACAGAAACGATACTGAATACGTGTATAATTGCGAATTCGTTAATTTTATTAATTTATAAACGCATATCTCAGTGATTAAACAGTGACTTTATACATCACGAACTGTAAAATTATTTTTTTTATGTATTTACATAATATATCCTAGTCTTAATTAATTTTTGTATATTGCGTGTTCATTCAATCTCCATTTTGCGCCCTTTATTCGTACTTTACTTTATGTATTAGATAAAAACGGTGAAAATGCAACATAGGTAATTTTCATGATTATTTCATTCACTTGTTTCGTTTATTATTTATTTTCGAGACAATCACTTGAATTTATGCATAAATATTACATCCTGTGCTAGAAATAGGATATTAGCTCGTACGATATGTATTTATAAAAATAATTAATATTATTACGTCATTTTTGTAAATAAATGCCAAAGATTTATAATGATAATGATAAAAATTATATTATTTTTGACTTCATTAAAGATATTACATTGAAATACATATGTGTTTTTGTTTATACAGTGTTTCGCCGTATACATCTCTTTCTGTAGGAAATTTCGATTTATCCAGTTCAATCCTGTGACGTTTACGTAAACGAATTTCACATTGAAAACCGTGGCCAACCGTGGCAATATTTTAGTGTGCACGCAGGCTGTCTGGTATAAAAGGTGAAAAATTATCAAATAGTAACCTCACTTATAGAAAATATAAACTGCCAAAAGTAACTGTCCATTAAAAAAAAATTCTAACGTACAATTAGTATTTGAGTTATATACACAGACAAATATATTGGAAAAGTTAAGACAATTGTGGTAAAATTAACCAAATTCTGTTAAACTTTACCACAGTTGTGTTAAACTTTACAATATATTTTTCTCAGTGTAGGGATGGTGTAAAATCTTTGTATTATCTATTCTATCAATCTATTAACTTACATCGCAACTAGGGTAGGTACTTTCTGTCCTTCCTATCTCACGAGACCAACGCAGCGACTTGTTTTCGTCTTGAAAGGAGAGGTAAATAAGATAGATACACGATCAGACCGTTTTGAATATATCTGTGATCTTTTATGGTTCAATATATTTACTCGTAGTTGCGCCAGTTATCTTGAACGAAAGTGTTATTTGGGTTTATGGTTATACTTTGCGTGTATGATTTGGTAACAATACTTCTATGAGAAATCCATGGATTGTGTCGTTAGTGAAACACAGATGCCGTGAATAGTCGTAATGTACCCTTAGACCACAGAATATTAGATATTAGAATATTAGATATTCTGTGCTTAGACCATATATACTTATACACACGCCCTCACTTCAATGTAGTGAACTCGATAAAAAGTCATTAAGTTAACAAATACCTGATTACAAGTACAAAACGTTTGGGATAATGATATATTTATTTTTCACCAAGACAATGATGCCAAACATAAAGCCGAAGTAACAAGATTATATGGTTACTATATAATGAAAGGATTAACGGAATACATTAAAAATTAAAGGAAATCATACGGGCTATTAATCAGTTAATAGATTAATGCATTTATTTGACAAATTTAAATATTAGATTGTACGAAAACTAATTTGACTTTGAATTTGTTAGGTTTTTTATTTTTTCTTTTGATTTTTTTATAATAACATCACATTATAGGCACGATTAATTATTAATATCAGTTTCATGAAAACCATTGTATTTTTGTTGTTTCTGTGCATATTAAGGTTGCACGAATACGAGATTGAGTACCTGTATATAGAAATTTCAATCTACAACTGGAATTTAGTAATCATTACACACTTAGAAATGCTTTACCATCTACAATTAACAATAATACTACAACGTTAAAGAAATTTCGCATTTACAATTTGACTGCAAGGGTTGTAATTCATTATTTCTTATTATGTGCGTTTGCCACATCTCTTTTGCGACATCTCTTTTTCATTGATGGAACTAATGATAGACCATATGTGCTTATAATAAGACTTTCTATACACTTGTTTATATATATTATATATCATACTACCATAAACAAAGCTTGTACTTACATTTGAATTATATAATCTGAAACGTATTATATATTACAACACAATATATATTATATACTTTGTAGGTAGGTATCTGTTATATTGATGCGCCATCTATATTTCATTAGCTATAACATGGAGGTAGTAGCCATGCAATTGTACATGAAATCTTAAAACTTATATAAACTAGTTATCCATACAAGTTTACAACAACCTTTCATGTAAAAATTATTTTCTTAGAGGAACACATGTACACATTAATAGATTATTATTTTATACATTCCGAATTTTTCAGGATGTGCCATCTCTTGTTCTTTCTTGCTGCCGTGATTGGTTGATTTTAAATTCGATTGGTTTGAGCGCAACTGGCGGCAACGATCAACAGTGTCGTTACCACAGTCTCCCATATAATGATCGACTTATACTTGGTGTGATTTTCAAATGACATAAAAAGGGAATACAATGTCTGCAGCTTTCCATATAAAACCATTGAACGGAATCTAAACTCAACAAACGTGTATTACTGGTCACATTCAGAAAACCCCCTACAGTGGCGCTGTAAGCGCTGTGGTGGATCACATTTAGGAGGCCGTGGTCGTTACCATGATACAAATATAATAGGTAACCACATGCTCATCTTTTGATGACGTCAAGTGGTGAAAAGTGTAGCCAACTCCTTATAACATAATGTACGAATAATAAACGAAGCTAAAGTAGTGTGGCCACATATACAGCAATAAAGAACATTTTCTTCATACATACAATGGGTGAAATGAAACAATTTTATATACGGTTAGAATATATTATTTATAGTATTTTTGCTAATATATTTGATATTGTCGACCCCATGGAATGATAAACCATTATCATCGTATGCCGTGGACAGTATTGTATATAAAATTGGTGAGGTACAGGGATGAATTGAATTTATAATTAGATCAGGGATGAATATTTTAAATTATAGGGATACATATTTACAATATATTTGCATCATGCTAATACCCTTCCGTCAAATAGCGCTGTCAATAGTGTCTCTGCATTCAATCCTACCTAATTATTTGTTTATTATATTGGCTGCAATAGGCGAGTAATGACGTCAAGTGATGAAATGGGCTAAAGATACCAATTAGGTTATGTGGTTACCTATTATATTTGTACCATGGTCGTTACAACCTTGACATCTAAGCGCCATCTCATCGTCACAAATTAATTTACAAACGTGTACGAGATTAAAACTTGAACCTGTTTGGCTTTCTTACTTTGTTTATACTACGATTATTAACAGTTAACGTCCAACTGCTCGGTTATTAGCGAATATTGTTAAAACGGAGAAAACGGTACTGATATACGTACCTGATAAATAACGAGCGGGTTTATTGACCATAGAAACACGGTTTAAAGAACATATGGCCCATTAGCGTTTTAATAAATTAGAAGGATGGAGTGTAGCGAAACTCATGAGTGAAACAACACATCGAATCAGTTCCGAAAATTTAAAATTAATAAAAAACGTAAAATTGCCGCGAGAATTGGATGGCCTATGAGACAATATATATAAAAGACGGAACAAACTTGTTAAATCGGGAACAGAGATCAGCTTGATGAATTTATTACTGCAGGATTATTAGGAATTATTTCGTTTCGTCACGGCGGCTGACGTACACAAGTGTATCCGAAAAATGCCATTCAAAGCGAATTCTTACTAGAATACACAATGAAGTTTTCATAACCGTAATATGTACACGAGAAAAATCAGTACGTTTCTTTAGCATAATTATTATTCGTAACAAGCGCGCGGATTATCGGATCGCGTATACTTATTTTGCCGCGCTGATTGGTTTGGTGATGTCTAATTCACGGAAATCACGTTGAATTGTTCTGACACGATATATTATAACTGTAAATCGAATTATCCGGTGTAAGATGGCGTTAAAGTAACTTCAAGCGGCGATAATCTTTAAGCAGGAATTTGATTTTAAAATATGGTATACTGTACTAACAAATACTGTTTGGTATAAATATAAATTCCGTATTCAATGTTCCAAGACGGTTTTACGACGAGGTTGATGTGACACGTCTCTACTCGGTACCACCGAGATAACAAGCCCACAGTGCTGATGTGTGACGTCACTAATGTCGAGTATTGGTAAATGCATTGCCTTGCGGTTGAAATAAGAAGATTGCTAGAAACATTCCAATAATTGCGTACTGTTTGAATAATAATAATAATAATAATAAATATAATTATGACAGGAACGTTGTCAAAACCTATACCTTATAATAATTATAATGGTCCCGAAAAAGTAAATTAACAAAATCAATATAAAGATAAAGATAGAATATTAAAATAGTAAGAAAAAGAACAGATGTGTGCGTATAATAAGTGTGCATAATAATTAGACAAACAAATAATAAAGCACCGAAAAAGGGTGTTTAATTTCCTTTATTTTTTTTTAAATTAATGTTTGTTATCCCCTTGAGATTACTAGGCAATTTGTTAAACAATTTGCTCCCTCAATAATTTATACCTTGTTTAGAGCAGGTCAGATGATGGTATGGTAATCTTAATTCATCGTTTCATGTGTTGTAGTGACGATGATCACTATTTATGAGAATGCCTCTTTATTTTGGTGTACTTATACAACAACAGTATACAGTATGTATCTTTTGTTTCTTAAAATATATTTTGCAGCTCTCCCGCATGTCCATATTACAAGGATACCTCACAGCTTTTTTGTAGAATAAAGATCCTAATTGATTGGGTCGACAACCCCCAAAACACGATGCCATAACACATTAGAGAAATTTGCAAAATATGGCGTTTTTGCGGCGTGATGGATTGCTACATGTGTAAGTCTTTTTATGGCAAATGGGGCACAAGACAGTCTTGTTGCCAATTCCTTTATACGCTGATGCCACTTGAGGCTTTGGTCGATGGTGATACCTAACAACTTTATTGCAGCTGGTTGACTGTTTTGAGGACAAATATTTCGATTTTAGGTGGTTTCCATGTTTACTGCAAGCTTATTTAGCTACAAATCAGCAGTTGGCATAATCTAGGACTCTCTTACTTTCTTGCACCGCTGTCTTCTGGTCCACTCAGTGTTGCCAAACTATCTCGCTCGTTATTCGCTCAGAATGTTAAAAAAATTCCCTATTTGAGGGTAAAATTCCCTCAGAGAGGAATAATTGATAATGAAGGCATAATAATTTAATAATCAAAATAATCAATTTGAGCCAGGAATATATTCGAGAATTCAAATTTGTACCCTAACAATATTCGATTCTAAATTTTGTGGTGTCAATTTCAGCAGCCCTTTGCCTGAACGGTACTCATTTCTAAATATATGATAAATGTTTAGCGACCTTTATACCGTGCCACGCGATGAAATTTCATTTATTAATTTATTTAGGGATAACGGATAAAGTTACTGCAATGTACAAATAAACAGAAACAGGAAAGGTACATATATATAAATGTATCCATCGTCCAAGATCAAATAAGTAACAGCAAACTTATAGATCACAATAAGAATAATAAAAATAAGTTGAGTTCTGATACTATAAAATACAAAAGATAGAAATTAGGGGTGAAGATTAGGGGTATTGTAAATGTTTAGGGACTTATATATACGGCACAAGATGCGGTTTCACTTCGGGATTTATTTAGGGATTACTCATAGAATTGGTTCAATGTACAAAAAAAGGAATAACTAAATGTGAAAACGGGTAGATTGTCTACGACCGAAGGATGTGAGAAGAGTACGGCAACATTATGCGTATCTCCCACAAGCTAGCTTCTTTCGTTCCGGCGGTCTAAGGTGGGTTACGCTAATAAAAGTGCATAACGGAAATTTATTACACTTGACCACCTTCGCCATCAGGCATGGGTAAGACGAGAATAAGCTATCTTTGAAGGCAGGTAGTCGGGACAAGGTCGTGTTGAACTGTTATGCTAGGGGTGATGCCTGACTCCAAATACAAATGTATCAAAATTTCCTTTTTTTTCCTCATATCGGTAAAAAAATCCCTTTTTCCCTTTTTATAGTTAAAACTAGAAAACCGGACCGTTTTACCAAACGGTAGATCCTTGAGTTGGTTAGCAACATTCCAAACCAACCCAAAGAATACGCCTTGAATACTGGCCGCTCTGAGTCAATCCTGGCCATTCTGATGCGATCCTGGCCGTTCTGAACCAACCCTGGCCGCTAATATGAACCCATCCTGGCCGCTCTGATCCAATCCTGGCCGCTCTGAACCAATTCTGGCCGTTCTGATCCAATTCTGGCCGTTCTGATCCAATCCTAACCGCCCTGATCCAATCCTGGCCGCTCTGGTCCAATCCTAGCCGGTGTGAACCAATCCTGGCCGCTATGAACCAATTCTGGCCGTTCTGATCCAATCCTGGCTGTTCTGATCCAATCCTAGCCGTTCTGATCCAATCCTGGCCGTTCTGAACCAACCCCGGACGCTATGAACCCATGCTGGTCGCTCTGATCCAATCCTGGCCGCTCTGGTCCAATTCTGGCCGCTCTGATCCAATTCTGGCCGTTCTGTTGCAATCCTGGCCGATCTGAACCAATCCTGGCCGCTATAAACCAATCCTGGCTGTTCTGATCCAATCCTGGCCGTTTTGAACCAACCCTTACCGCTATAAACCCATCCTGGCCACTCTGATCCAATCTTGGCCGCTCTGGTCTAATCCTGGCCGTTCTGATCTAATCCTGGCCGTTGTGGTCCAATCCTGGTCGTCCTAATCCAATCTTAGCCGTTCTGAACTAATCCTGGCCATTATGAACCAATCCTGGCCGCCATGAACCAATCCTGGGCACTCTGATCCAATCCTGGGCGCTCTGATCCAATCCTGGTCGTTCTGGTCCAATCCTGGTCGTTCTGATCCAATGCCCCCTAAGGCTTAATTTAACAATGCCGTAGGTGAATTTTTGGTTATAATTTTCAAGATTTTACGACTGTTAGCGATAAATTTTATTCTCAGAAATGATAAAAA
>JARFOC010001053.1:0-27128 GCA_031763485.1 Osmoderma eremita | reverse complement strand
TATGATTGTCCCTATAGGAGCTATAAAATATATTAAAGTATATTATATTTATATTAAAGAGTACAATCTATTTCTCTGAGTGTATAAATTGTTTTCTTTTAATAATAATAATAATAATGTTTATTGCCCAGCAGTACAAGCTATATTAAGGACAATCGAATTACAACCAACGTATGGAAATATAAAATATAAAAACAAAGAAGTGTACATGCATATTAATATACATACAAGAATAAAAATACAAAAGATTCTACTCAAGCAAATACATACCTACTAACAAATGTATACTAACATTGACATGACTATAACATTAAAATATTTATCGATATTCGGGATTAGCACGATGAGTGTCAAATGGGATAGTCACTGTTCACCTGCAACCATCGCACCAGGTATGTGTTAAACATGTCGCAGTCAGAACATATCTTATTGTAGGCGCTACACATACGAACAAGCGGTGACCTGAACATTAAATTGGTGTTCGCCTACAATGTATAAAAAGTTGGAATAAATCGAGCAGATGGTCGTGGAACCAGGAACGTTAACTTGCGTAATAAGAATGGGGAATCTACTTTATTATGAAGTAGTTTATGCAAGAAGGAAAGGCATGCATTTGCTACGTCTTGGTTCCAAGGACGATACAGAGAAGGTATACAACGTCTCGTATGGAAAACCTCTGCAAGGGTAAGTATTGTTTTCCTCAAACCATAGATATTTAAGGAAACGCCTCTGTACACCCTCAACTGCCCTTTTATGCATATCGTAGTATGGACACCATATTACTGCGGTGTACTCAAGTTTTGAACGCACAAAAGAAAAAAATAGCGCTTTTAGTGAAGAGACGCAGGTAAACATCCTGGTGTTGCGCAATATGAAACCCAAAGCCTTAGTGGCAGATGAAACAGTTTCCGCAACATGGTCATTGAAGGTTAGCCGACAATTGAACACAATCCCGAGATCCTTAACCTTAGTGCAGCGAGTTAGTATTTCATTGTCAACGGAATAGTTAAATAAAAGCGGTGAGTTTTTGCTAGCAAAAGTAAGTACTTTTTACTTTGCTATATTTAAATTTAATCTGTTTGCAATACACCAACCCGACACCAATTTCAAGGTTTCCTGCAATTTTATACAATCATCCAGCGAGGTGATCTGAGAGTAGATCTTAAAATCATCCGCGAACATTAAAATCTCTCGATCTAAACATCAGAAATATTGTTGATGAACAACAGGAAGAACAAGGGGCCCAGGTTAGAACTCTGCGGCACACCAGACGTGATAATCCTCTCGGCTGAACGAAAACCATTATAGGAGACATAAAATTTTGCGACCAACCAAGTGCGACCAGAGGGCCACTGAAACCGAAATGGCGTAATCTATATAATAGTAATTATAAATTCTTGATTGAATTATTTATATTTTATATCCTGGATTGAAAAATCTTAAACGTGTACATGATGTAAAATTCTACTAATGTTATTGTCGCTAATATATCGTCACTACTACAAGTAGGTAACTCGAAATTCATTAACTTTAAAGTCACTTCCGTCAAAAATACTAAAATTTATTGCGAGTTGATGAATTTTAAAGCTGTTGATAGTTTTCGAATTGTAGCATTAAAGCGACGATGTATTGGCGATAATAACTTGATTAGCCTTTTATATCCTGTACACTTATAAGATTTTACAATTGAGGACATATTTTTAAAAAAAGCCGCTTGAGACGTGCTTTGCGAACAAGCCAGTAGATAACTGTCTACTGACCCAAGTTAATATTAACGAGTGAGCCTTTTATATGTTTGCATTTTCTACGGTAACATCTATGATTGTCAATATTTGCAGAAGGATCTTGATGCTGTCTATAGCTCGAGCAAATTAACCCACATAAATCTTAATATCGGCAAGTGTAAGGTCATGTCGTTTCTTGTAATTTAGTCCCTTACACTTTCGATTACTCTATTGGCGATGAGAGACTGATGAGATGTGATAGCGTGCGAGATCTTGGTATTCTATTTGATAGTAAATTGACTTTTAATTTACAGATCTATAATATTGTCGCGAACACTATGAAAACATAAGGTTTTTTAGCTTCCAACACCCGCGGTTTTTGTGATATTGGTGCAATTATTGCATTTTATAACAGCTTCATTCGTTTCAAACTAGAATATTGTGTGGTCTCCTTCTTACAAGAAACATTAATCTCATCGAAAGCGTACAAAATAAGTTTTTAGAGAGTTTTTATATTATCGTATTCACAAAACTTCTTTATTAATATTGCACCCTGTCAGTTTCTTTATTATTGCGTGCTTGATAAAGATAATTGTATGGCACTTTTGGTATGCAAGGCAATCTAGCTGTTCAGTAACAACTGTTGAAGCAAATCCACAATTACACATACAATGAAATATTAAAGGGAAAAAAACCTGAGGTAAACGTAGTAACATAAGGAAACTCTGTAGAAATTTTTGGTACAATTGTAAGAAAAACCTCACAATTTTAAGACAACCACACCTTTTGTTGGGGCTTGTCTGATACTTTTACCGTCAAGATCGCTTACTGTTATTTGAAAGTGTTACCAGTTGTAAGACTAGTGATTGTAATTAGATGATTCCTCATCTTAAAATGGTTTTAGACACCTAAGTGTCATAGAAATGAAAAACTTTAAGTATGAGTGACGTGCTTTAGTTTCTACTACGTACAATTGTAGTATAATTCAATATGTGATAACACCAGCGAAGAAACCGTAAGTTCCTCATCCCTTTCTTTCAAGATTTTTTAATTTTTAGATTTTTGTCAGTTCCGTACTTAGTAAAAATATTATTCTGCAATACTCTTCGTAGTTCATTTGTATGCGCATATCCATATAAATATCGATATAACTATGCGTTGTGAGTATTTCAATATACCTAAGTATTAAGTAAGTGTACCTAATCATTTGTAAAGCGACCGTTCTTTATTTAAAGTGGGAATAATATTTTAAATAAATACAGCGTCTTTTTTCATTCATTTTACAACGTACAAATTCAACGTTTCTTGAATGTCCTGGCCAATATTGTAATATCTCCTGATATAAAATTTTATCAATTGATTTTGAAGATTGAACTGACTTCAAAACAGCAAGTTGAAAGAGTAAAAAATACTGTATATAATTTTAACAGTTCTTGCTCACAAATAGTAAAAGATTAATAAACACGATAAATAATTTTACATTTTGTGCGCAAAACATATTTCAGCTATGGAGGGTTTACAATTTGGCAAAGTAAGCGAAGCAAATAATTCATTTACATTGTTATCAGTACAGATGCTAGCATACATGCGTATGAATGTTATTATTTATTCCTAATTTTTGAAATATGCTCTGACGTATTTTTATTTGTACGGTTCTGTATTAAACATGTTATGCAGATAAAAATCGTAATATCAGCGCCAAAAAGCAAATTGGGAATTTTCCAGCGTCGGCTTAAATACGCGGGCGACACCTATATGTCATCCATCAGGATGATTTATTACACCGGAACTCAAACACAAATAACAATTGCCTTCACTTTATTAAAGGCATGTTGTTGTTCCTATTATGGCAAAATTAACCACTCGCCCTTGCAGTGTTATAAATAAAAGCTATTTTGGCTGACCTAGTCACCGAGAGCATTTCCAATCGATATCCTTTTCCAAGTGGGAATGTGTGCTTATACACGTTCAAGTAATACCATCTATTTTATGGTAACCGAAATAATAACTTTTGTAGCTACCGAGCGATGCCTTTTATATTTCGAGAAGAGAGAATAGAAACTAAAATTAATCATGGTACATGGCTTTATTATTTTTCAAAATATTCTCCATGAATACAGTTTTGCCTGCGCTTGAACCAGTTTTCGAGACACTTTCTCCACTGCGATTGAGGTACATCTAAAATATGCATTTTGAAAGCATCAACCGCTTCTTCAGCTGCCGAAGAACGTTGTTCATGTAATTTTTGTTTGATGTGCGGAAACAAAAACTCAACATCAATTCAACTTTTTTAGTTGCCAAAAACTCTCTTGTTTGAGCTGATGTGTGAGAGCTCGCATTGTCATTTTTCCGAATACTTCTGACAAACAAATGGTTGTGTACCATTCAGAATTGACCGTACGACGTTACACCAATGGTACAATTGCCACATGTCCGGTTTTTCCGAAGAACCAGGCGACCATTTGCCTCGAAGTGCTTCGTGCGCAAACAACTTTTGTTGGATTTGGCTCATCTTGAAAGACCTATACAGTCGACTGCTATTTACTTTCTGGCTCATAGGCGTAGATCCATCATTCGTCACCTGTTACGATGTCATAGACATGTTTTGAAGTACCGCAAGCGGAATTATGGAGCAATACGTTCGACCAAGCCACACGAGCCTTTTTTGACCGATTGTCAAGTTATGTGGAATGCAACGCAAACAAATCTTTTTGACGGTCAAATGTTGACGCAATATTGAATGAATGCTGGTTCCACTAATACCCAAGGATCACGATACGTTACATGCCGATCTTCCAATAGCAGTTCACGCACAGCATCAATGTTTTTCGAAACAACAACTGATTTTGGACCGCCTTCACGAAATTCGTCAGTAAGTGAAGCACGGCCACAACTGAATACGGCGTACCACCGGTATACATTAGTTTTTGATGGTGCTTCATCGCCAAATGCCGAATTAAGTTCATCGATGCAGTGTTGTTGAGATAATCCACGTCGAGAATTGTAAAAAATGACACGAAAATGTTCACGAGTTAATTCCATTGTTTGGCCAAGGTTTTTAAGCCACTGTAAGTAACACAAATATCGCTTGTACGTTAAAATATTCTGGGTAAGTATACTCTCAAAAAGGCCGAAATGTACGATACAGGCGTCAGTTGTCAGATGGGAGCACCAGGAACGCCTATTCCCGAAATATAAAAGGCATCCCTCGTATGTATGTATGCTATAATGTATAAATGTCTAGGCCGCAGACAAATACAAATCCCTTTACTGTAAGGATTTAAAAGTAGCTGTTATAACAATCTATTCATTTAGGAGATTCCTGAAAATCACCATACTTACTAAAGATAAGAAACCCACGTTAAGTGTGGAATAGGAAAATTGTTATCATACAGCTAATGGAGTGTTTCGCAATTAAAATACCATATGAGCATAAATTAAGTAGTAAAGTTGATTAACCAATGCAATCATGAAAATTATTCATATGAATGGAATATCTGATCAACTAATGAAAATTAGCGCTTGTGGTGAAATGAATAACATTCATGCCATTAGCTACGCATTAGTGAAATTCTACTAATACCTCTTTTAACGCTCCGTTACCATCGCTACTCCTTCTACAATAGATAAGTGGCGTTTGAGAGGCTCTGCAAGTGCAGCAAGTGAAATATGTACAAATACTATATTTTTTTATAATATTGATTAGTAGAAAAATAAGTAACAGTTGTTTCTTGAACGTGTTTATTACACAAAAATATAAACTAGGCATACATACCTTACATACAAACATATAAACTGTCGGTTTATTAAAATTCAAATTAAATTTTGAACGTACAAATTTTACATATGTACGTAATTAGCATGCTCTAAACAGATGTGACAGTTACATTTTAGACACTAATATTTGGTCATACGAGTTTTCTTTCTTTCGCAAATAAAACATCTCTTTCGGTTATTTTAGAAACCTCCGACAGTTGTTTCTTCATTCTCTTTTTGACTGTTACCAGTACTTTATTAGTCTTCGGGTTTGACTAACACTTCACTAGTGCGTTTTCTTAGTTCTCTAGGCAAACATAGTGTACTTGATCTACTTTGCAAATGCCCTTAAGTTTACTCCAAAGCTAAGGCTTTTATCAAAGGTCTTCTTTTCTCAAGTGTTTGGTTTTGATTTCCTTTATAAGTAACGAAAGCATTGATAGCTCAATTTCAAATGGTAAAGAAAAACCACCATAGGCCAACGATTAGTGCTTCTAGATACTGAATGCGTGGCACATAGTTTATTGACTACGTCTACCCCAGATTTTATGTCATTGAAAAATGTTACAATATCTGGTTTTCTTTGATTGTTTGTAGCAGTATCTATTGCGGAATCGTGATGCATACTAGGGAATAATAAAACGTCTCTCCTCTTTTTTGGGATGTATGAGACAAGAGTTAAATTTTCTTGAGAGACGAACTTTGAGGTAAAACCTTTTCGACCACGAACAAAAACAAAACTGGATGGAAGTTGCCTCTTGTTTTTTCTTACAGTACCCACATAGGTTAACTTGTAATTCTTTTGGAGATCAGTTACCAGTTCATGACTTGTGAACCAATTGTCTCCATTGGTGTTTCGCCCAGTACCTTTGAAAGGTTTACATAGCTTTTCCACTACAGAAACGGCACTATATTAATTTGAAAAGGTCCACGGGGCTGCTTTCCAACATATACCTCCAAATTGGCAGTATAATACATTTTTGCATCGACTACTGATATGATCTTTATGCCATACTTAGATGGCTTGCTGGGTATATATCGGCGAAAGGAGCATTTTCCCCTAAACGAAGGTAACATTTCATCGATTGTTAAATATTCTCCCACCGTATAGTTATTTTGACAATTACAAACAAACATATAATAGGGGCCAGTTTGTCTAAAGTTTTTCTTTGATTTCGCTTATTCTTGTCATCGAAACACACGTGTTGCATGAGAAAATGGAATCTGTTCCCCGATATAGTCAAACGAAGTATTCTGGTCGATACCAGAACCATCGGTGCTTCAAAGATCACGTGTATTTAATCGGCTATTTCTGTGGAACCCTGCCATATATAGCAGTCCAATTAAGGCTTTAACTTCCGCTAAATTCGTAGTTTTGCAGTCCCTTTCTCTACTAAATGATTCTTTTTTGTTTTCTATCTGTATGTTTGTGCTACCGACTATCACATTCAGTAAAGTGTCGTTGAATGAAGCACTCCAACAAGCCAAAACACTTCTTGCATGTTTTGATGCTCCATTGACACCAGGCAAATGACTTACGATATTATGTAAACGTGTGCTTACATTCTGGGATGGGTTTTCTAATTTCCGTCTTGTTACGCTGTCTTTACTGAATATGATATTGCTGGTTGGTTCCTCATTACTGTCATCCTCACTTCTTGTTCTGTTTCGCTAGCCTCCAATTGTTCTTCTACGTAGTCACTCTCATAGCTGTCAACTGCTTCCGAAAATTCATCGTCATTTGATTCAAACGCTAAATTACGCAAAATCTCAGCATCACTTTGGTTCGAACAATTAAAGAGTCTTCTCCCATTCGTCTAACAAAAAATATTTTCATTTCCTACTACTATAATTTCAAGAAACCTAGCTTTTTGTAAAAATATCACACTACAATAGCGGCAGTATTGGCGCGGCGTCTCCTGGACTCAGCAGAGAATAAAATGCTCACTCTAAACGTTTAAGCGTAATCTGACGTAGGCGTGTTTGACGCTACTTCTACTCATACGTGGTAGGTAGATAGACGCGCGCATGCCTATCGCTTCATCTTCAAAAATTATGGCTGTTACTACACTCCCCAGCGTCTCGTAGACGCCGCGCGAGTAACAGAGGGTTAATCTATGTGCGAACAATTGCTAATACCTTATAAAATGTAAAGTAACATACATAGAGTTTTCAGTTGCAGGTGAGTATGAGTTAATGTAAAGACAGCATTTATCTGGCTTTCAATAAAAGACAAAATGAAAAGAATACATTAAATAATTCTAGTTATTAATTTTGGCGGTAACGTTTGTAACAATTTTGTAACCGTTTCGGATACAATAAAACAGCTACGACATTGGCTAATAAAGCCTAATTTATTTGAACACTTAACGCTAATTAGGGTGTGCAGAAGAAGTCGACAACCAGACGCGATGGTTAATTCAAGAAAACGACATTAACCAATCCCCAATAATGAGGTTAATTAGAAATTACCCGTATATAAATTCCACATCCTACAGGAATTACCGAAAGACGATCGCGATAGAAAACTTCAATTTTGTAAGTAAATAATGGGACTACTTAACAGAAACGAAATGAATCTGGGCAAGATACTTTTCTCCAGCGACTCAACGTATACATTGAATGGAAATGTAAATAGACAGAATAGTTGGTACAGGGCTGACGAAACTTCACACTGAATGACAAGACTCCACGAGAAAATAATTGTTTAAGCTGTAATTATCCGTCCGAGTGTTAGCTCCGGCATTTTTTTATAATTATCTAAATAATAAAACATATATAACAGAAACTTATACCGAGTTTATCACGTTTGTATTCAAATCCCTTAGATCCAGATATACCAAATGCAGATATCTGCTTCCAAGAAGATGGCGCACCTACGCATTTTGATAGAATTGTTCGTGATTATCTGGATGAAATTTCCCCTAGCAGGTGCATATGAAGAAGGACACCTCTAAAATGACCTCTTGGTCATTTTAGAGGTCTCCAGATTTTACTCTGTCCGATTACTTCTTATGGAGTTTCTTAAAAATTACGGTCCATTATATGAAACCACAAAGTGCCGAGGTGTTTCCCCTGATGTCAAGCTAAATTCATTTTACTATCGCATAGGTCCTAGCCAGCAAATAAAGGGTCAACACTTCGAACGTTTGTTAAATTCAAAAACAATACATATTGTCATACTTTTGTATGGTTTCTATGGTTAGTTTTAGTAAATTAAATTTTGGTGAAAATATACAGTTTAAAGTGTTCTTTAACTCTTCAAAAAGGGAACATTCTTGTTTGAAAAAATATCCATGATGGGTTTTACATAGTGACCCCGCGAAACTTTCAAATAACTTAAGGTATCGGCAATAAATAAAATATGTTCAGGCGTCCGAGAATTTTCTAAAAATGCATCGTATTGAATAAACTGAATTTATTCCATTTTAGAGACTCATGGTGTATATTACATAAGATACGTACGTATTATCAGCGGCATTAGTCTCGACTAAATGCAAGAGACGGATTTTATGATATCTGTAAATATTCTACACGTCGTCTTTTTATGGCATGCAATAGATTCCTTGCCCGCGTGTTCCGTTCGATCTTAATATAAACAGAAGAAGAAGAAAACATATGCAGATCGTTTACAATGTTAATGTTAAAAAATTGGTTTTAGGAAATGTAGTGATTACATGGAACTTCTACCAACGATTCCAGCCTAGTTTTGCTTTTGGTAGTTGGAAATAAATAACAGGCAAAATATAGGTACATCGCTTGTATTCATTCGTACAAATAAACAGCACTTCTTTTACAGAAAAAAAATTATCAACAAAGAATAATAAAAAAACTGAAATAATATAATCAACAATTCACATGATAATATTGAAAAAATAAAGGTAATATAACGAGGAATTAAACTTAAATATAACCTGTTTAAAACTTAAGAAATGTATGAAATAAAATTCATTCAGTTCAAATAATTAAAAATAAATAGTCCTAATAATTACAAAAAAACATCTCAATTGGAGAAACTAAAACTACGTTTTCGTAAAGTTATTAATTAACTAGTATAAGTTATCTGTAGCCTTTTATTATCCACTTCTTGACGTTGTTCCGATCACTGAAGACATTGTTATCAATCACTTTAAAATTTTTGCATATTTAGTAATTTAATGATTAATTATCAATTTGTTAAATCCTCTTTTAATTACAAACACAATTTCAATATTTGATATTGCAAACTTTTTGTTTTGTGTGTGATCTTCGGAATTACAATAAAAATCCTTGTATGCGAACTGTATATTTCTTGTTGATTTATTGTTTGAACAATAATAATTTACGAAACTGTTTGCAATGATTCAGATGCTATGAAATATACAAAAAATGTGTTGCTTTAACGATCGACTCTTAGCTTGTGTGTTACAAAAAAAGGGACTGCAAAAACTGCTACCCTGGTGTGGTTACTAAAAATGCAAAGCCTTCTGGAAGGCGCACAATCGAATTACAGCCGTTATGAGTGGCGCGCGATTCAAATATACCCCATCACAGCCGTAAGGGGCGTAGATAAGGGATTGTTTATTTGAAAATCGAGGAGAACAGACGAGCAAAAATCGAAGCATGCCATCGAAAGATGACGTGTAGAATATTTCCAGAATTCACGAATTCCGACTTTCTCAAGACTAATGCCGCTGCTAGTACATATGCTACGAAACTACTGTGGCATTTGGATCCATAATACCCTACACCTTATAGCAACAGCAACGATGCGTTTGATCCTGCGTTTGTGCAGTGAATTGGTTTTGCGTGCTTGCACTGCTGTGTACGATAGGACTTGAATTGCTTTGACATACTTATTAACGTAACATTGCCTATTGTGTAGTTAATTATTATTGATGCATGCGAAAACAGGTATGCACAATCATCTCTTGTTAAATTAATACTGGTGGTATATGTAGGTATACATATGTACATACTCTGCAACATATACAAAAGTACTTATGTAAACTACAAACCACGTTGCCTCTTCTATGTATGCAGCCAGTATTACACTAAGGCACTATTAAAAAGCGAATCCCTAAATGATTTCAAGAATAGATATATTTGATTTTTTTGGTATAAATAACAACGAACGGTTACGTTTGATTTAGGTGAAAGTTTATTAGAAAATATTATAACATAAATACAAGGAGTCAAATATCAGTTACTATAACACGACCTCATATAGCGAGAATATAGGAAAAACAATCCTAGATACAGGCTTGTTTAGTTGATTGCTAACGTTAGTTCTTATGTAACTCAGATTACATGGGTTGTATTAATAATGAAAAGCGATATGAAGATGGAGGAAAAATGTTTTTGTTGCTTACGTATTGATTATCTGTAAATATATTTATCTATTACTTTATGTTAGAGATACACATATAGGGCAATGCAACGGTCAAACCGGCTGTGACGATATCGGTTGTAATAATCAATTATTGATAATAACTTGGGACTTGTTAACGATGTATGTGATGTAACTTGCACAGTGTTGTTCTTCCGGCACCATGCCCTTCAACACATGATATGCAGGTGATATGCAGGTTATATTTGCTTGTACCAAATTACTGAAACGTCCATTGGATTGTTAGTTCATTAGTTTTTTATTAGTCTATTAGTCTCCGATTCAATTCAATATACGTATATTTTACAAAATATTATATTAAAAAGCATGTTACTATTTCATTAATTTTTAAATTACACTTCGGTGCCAAACGTCACCCTGAATTCGCGAAATAAATATTCAATCCCTACAAATACGTTAATCGCATAATTATTAGCAAATCCTTCGCGGCAACTGCTAATCCCCGCTATGAATATTCAAAAACCCAAAGGCATTGCAGTGGACAATGATATATATTTTGTGTTTATCTAATTACGTTGTCGATAATTATTGAATTGTTTCTCTGGCTGTAGGGATTCGAATTTGATTTAGGCGGATGCGGTCAGCTGCATTGCCTAATGTTAATCCGACACATGATTTATAAATAATTTTAATACATGTATATGTTAATTAGAGTCTAACAGTGCACTTTGAATATTAATCAATAAAATTACTAATTATTTGCTTTAGAGAGATTAATGAAAAATAGAAAAATAGATAAAAAAAATAGATAGATAAAATAAGATAAATAAAGTAGGGAAAGATAGGGCTGGAAGTTCCTGGACCTAGTTGTTCCTATGGATATAATTACGCGATGAAAGCAGATAGCGATCTGTGTGAAATGTGTAGCAATAGGTCCAGGCAATGCGCAGTCGCGGCAGCAATTTTAGTTGCTCCTGCGACGGCGGACAAGTGTATGTGTGTATAGAGCTTTTTTACTGTCAAGTAAGTACTCCTTTTCGTGCTTTTTTAGTCTACCGCAGCTAATTACGATGCTGTCGTGGGTTGGTTGTTCCGAGGAATAACGTACCCGATTAGATCTGTAGATCCGTCCTTGGATTATAATATGTATTTTCACATTCTTGGATGTGAATACTGGTATGATGATGAACAAAAAACCTCACTTAATCATACCCACAACAAAAGCCTTCTTAAAAGCACCGCCTTGATTGCAAATGACGCATAATGAGAGCAGATACGCCAGAAGATAATGGACTGAATAACAGATTAAAATTAAGAATGAAATGGAAAGAATCCGAATAATAAAGACGAAAGAAAGGGAACGGGTAAAAGAAAGAATAATGCTCAACGAAACAGGAAATCACGAGTGTTACAAGAGAGTGTAAAGTAACACTGACAATGAGAACAATTCGGAATAGTATTGTCCAATCTGCTGTGATTGCTATTCCAACTCGCGATCTAGCAAACATAGGATTGTATGTCCGAACTGTGATTCTGATTTAAGACTTTTTTTCTTTCTAGTTTCTACTGTTGATGGAAATTAATTGCCAAAATATGTAGGTATCGAGAGTCATTATGCTGGGAAGGACATTATTTGATTTGGATTTACTATTTCAAGCCACTGTATTCTATTATTTTATATGCTAAAAGGATAAGAAACTTTGTTAGTGACTGATCTCAAATATGTGACTAAAGTACAAAGTATTAAAACCATTAACGATAATTAATGGGTATCAATATGCTATCTTAAGACAATGTTTATTTTGATTGTAACTGTTAAAATTTAAAAAAATCAGTAATCATCTGTGTTGCATTTAGTTATTTTCATTGAATTTCCGAGTTAGTACTCATAACGGAAAAGTTTGTTTGCGATTAGAAATAAATAATGCAAATATACATAACACTCGCATCCCTATTAATAAAACCTAAATTATTATGAAAAAGAACAAGTTTTGTCAACGGCCACGTCTTTCCGACTTGCCGCTATTCAATTCAATTGTAATAAAATATTGCAAATAACTTCGACTATAAATAAAGCATAAAATATGAGCAAATTATCAAGTAATTATGCAAGAGACTCTATAAACAATAATTTGTATAACGAAAATGACCATAGAGTAATAAAAGACATACAGTGTACAAGACGAGGACATAGTATATAGACACAGACAACTAAAAAATCGTATCACACTTAAGGAATTCGTCAATAGAGTAAAATTTAAGTTAAAAAATATACCCCTTACCACCTTGTTGAGTAAAGAACTCTGTATACGCCATCCTCAGCAGAAAAACCACAATGGAAAAAATAATGTCAAGCTTAACACCCCGAGAACAAACCTGTTCCTAGAACGCCACTATCAAACAATGTTTAGTTGCCGAAATACGTATACAGTTCTTTACTCTACAAGGTGGTAAAGGGTATATTTTTTAACTTAAATTTATTTTAAGCCACCGTATCCTATGCCTAACCTACAATAGAGTAAAATGCATAACATGTAGCGCTGTTTTTAATTTTTGAAGGAAATTTTTAAGAAGGTTATACATTCAACTTCAGAAGCCATTCCCAAACACTGTATTCTATAGACGGCTTCATTATGGTATTGGCAAAATGTGCCACTCTTGCAGCCTGGTGAGTAGATAGCAGTTTGAGTCTTCTGACGCTGTATATAGCAGCAAACAACCTCACAGTCAGTTGGTTTATATATGTAGGTAAATCTGTTATCATCATATAGACTCAATATTTTGATTTCCTTACTGATTATATTCCTATTTAGTGTAAAGTCATGGTGTCCTTTCTTATTTGGATTTAATCTTAGATTATTAGTAGCAAACCACCCATCTGCCTCTTGCTGCCTATGTCAGTCCTTTCTTGAAGTCGATCACTTGTTTTTTCCTTTATGACAAAAATGTATCGCCTGCATATAGGCACATGTTGTTAGCTGAGGTATTAGCATCCAAGTCGTTTATATGTTGGAGAACTCCACACGGACCTTCATGTTTCTCGTTTATCCTCTCGATTCTCCTGTAGCTTCTCCATGCCCACTCCTAAAATGAAACTATCAATCAGTGCACACACTTTTAATATGTATAAATCAGCAGAACACAATTATTTCGATATCAATCACTTGATCCCTTAATGTCACTGAATGAAAAAATTCTGTTCCTACACTTTGATGGAGGTGCTTGTTTGTCAGATCACAACTCATTATGCCTTCTCATCTCAAAAGCAAGTTTTGTATATGCTGTTGAGCTTTTGAGTCGTAAATCCAAATGGCCGTTAAGTGAGGAGCATCTGCGCAAGACTTCATTTAGCAAATCAGAGATGAAAGTTGATGATATCGTTTATTAGAAAATTCGCAGTATCACACTATAAAACTTAAAGTTCTTCAAAGATAGGCTTCCATTATTAGAATGAATTTCCAGGAACTTTGGCACATATCGGAAATATCGAAATATTACCTTGTAGGTTAGTCTGCAATATGAAGAATGAGTTATGTGTGCAAGGTACGAGTCGAGAATCGGATTGTCTAGGAATAAGGTTTCGATACAGAAATCGCACATCAAAAGGAATATCCGAGGCATTAGCAGTATTAATCTATTGGTCTATCTAGCTGGGGGATGGGACTGTCCGCAAGATCTTAAGCATCTTGAGAAACGCAAAATAGTCGAGCTGATGTTGGTGCCTGGTCAAGCGAAAATTGCGGACAACGACCTGGCGGACCTGTGAGCAAGGAAGGAGTATAGAACTACTCAAACTCTTAGGACGCGAGCCAGATCAGGGGATCAGAAAAGTAACTGCATGTGCCCAGTGGCCGGGTGGCTGACTAGGCAATACCAACAAAACTAGCACCGTACGGCAGGAAGGAAATGTATCGAACAGATTACGAGGTAGCATCCAAACATTTGGCAATTGACATACTGTCTCTTAGCAGAACGCAAATGAGGCTGATGACCTCAGTTACTGGACGTAGCAACCTAAGAACTTACACGCAATAGGAATGTATAGAGATGAACCTACGTGTTTATTATGCGGTGGAGAGGAAGAAACGGCTTCTCATATGATCTTTGAATGCACTAAGCCGCAGGAGAGTTTATTAGATGCACTGGATGCATTACTGGGTGTGCCACAAAAGGGTTTGGCACACACCATTAAACTTTATTAGGAAGGCAGATCTGTACGACCAAGTAGGATAGAACCAAATGCAGAGCAATACAGCAGGTCTCAAGGCCCCCGTGTTTAGGGATATACAAGCCCTACATTAGGATTCAATCAAATCAAATGTAATGAATCTGTTTCCAATACATTTTGCGTTAATATTTTCTATTAAAGGACACTGCCTAATTTCGTCTAGTCGTGAAGTAGTAACTGGTTAGAAAACCGACTGTCTGCGTACTCTAATATTTCTCTGGATCCTTGGGATTAATTCCTATTTCCAAGGTATGTAATCGGGCTGAAACGATATTTGACCAATCTCCTAACATCTAACGCAACATGGCGAGTGTGATGGACCATCTAGAGTGTGCATTGTGATGTTCAGTGACTGGTAAACTTTCTCACTCTTTTCCTCTCGTGAGAAATTCTCCGTAGAAAAACATTCGTCCTTAATTCGTTGCATTTCGTTAATTAGTAATATTTTTTTGTTTTTTCAATGATTAAGCAATCATTATCATCCTAGTTTGTCCACAAAATTGAAAAGACCATATATATAGGTAATAGTATTAGTCCACAAACAAATTAAAGACGTTTAGCGTATTGAATTAGAATTGTGCATTACTAATTTGCATCGTTTTAACTACCTGTTGAACTATTCGTCCAAACAGCTGGAAAATTAACGAGGCAACTTTGTACCGTGGATTATATGTAATCGCCATTGTTAACGAGTTCGAAAACGGTAAACTATTTAGAATTCGTCCGGTATGAATTATAGATCGGTACAAACAAGCTCGATGGAAACTACACAAAACTGGATTAGCAAAAAGTGGGGGTGTAACACCGTTACGTCACAAATTCCCTTCACATTGTAAGTGTCTATGGAGTACGTCTCTAACAAATAAATACGATAGACTATTCTAATTATTTAAATTATCAATTTGATAAAGAATACTAAATTAGAAAATACTAGGAGAATTACAATATATAATAGTATTTATAGTTAGTAAGTATAGCTTTAGTTTATTGCATTCCAGTTGTTAACAATTTGCAGTGAGAACTATTTTCTTTTCTGAAATAGACTATTGAAACTGAATCTTTACAACTAGGTAGCACATACGGTCAAGGCCGTCTTAAGCCAATTGGGAGCCCTGGGCACTGGGATGCATGGGGGCCGTTTCGAGAGAAATTTAGAATCCATATTGACGAACGAATGAACAACATTAGCGCCGGTATATGAAATTTTACAAACATACTTAACAAATCTATACCGATACAAAAGGTACATTCCTAGATTTTTTAATGGCAAACTCACGAATGACATCATCTTTAAGCACCCGCTTTCAATGGACATCGGCGATAGCGGATTGATCTTATGCCTACACATTTCTTTTCTTATACAAACAATCGCTCAACGGTCTAGTTGACTAAACAAAGAATTTATCATATCCTAACAGTAAACGCTGACGACCTTGTCATAGTAGCAAAATAAAGAAAACGTTTAGAAAAAATATATAAACAGATCAAAGGAAAGGGTGAAGCTCTAGGTATAAGGATCAACGAGATGAAGACGAAGTACATGCAAATAGGTGGAAGAGATATTAAGGGAAAGGTAAAAATTGTAGATGATGCCTTTGAAACTGTTAACAATATTAAATACTGGGGAGTAAACATAAGCAGGACATGAGACAACCTTGAAGAAATAAAAGAAAATGTACAGCAAATGAATGGATCATTTTACGCGAACAAAAAAACAAAAATAAATATGTATACAACGTTACTAAGGCCTATTTTAACCTATATAATAAGAAGTATGATGGGGGTATAATAGAAAATGGATTATATAGAAGACGAATGAACCGAGAAATATTGGCGGATTTGAATGGAGAAACGGTGATAGGATTTATAAAAATGCAAAAAGTAAAATGGTTGGAACACATATACAGGAAAAGATCAGAAGAGCAAGTGCGAGCAACAACGGAATGGCAATTGGGAGGAAAGAGAGCACGAGGAAGACCAAAGAGCAAATGGAAGGACGAAGTAGAAGAAGACTTAAGAAAAGCGGGAATAAGAACAAGATGGAAGTCGATTGTCCAAAACAGAAAAAAAATGGAAGGAGGTAGCAGTCAGAGTGAAGGAGAGCCTCTGCGTGAGCTTCCTTATGGAAGCGGCGAAACTCCGTTAGGGGTGTGGAGCCATATATATATAGTAGTAAACTATTTAGTTGGGCGAACACTTTGGTATGTAAAGTAAACAAAACAATTTTTCACATATTAGCTAAGACTAAACCAGCAACCTGCTTGTAAATCATGTAATAGTAGTGTGTAGTAGTTTTGTATAGTGATTGAAAACGTTGTAAACGATTCCGCTGCAGTCGTTAACGTTTGGGGGCCGTAAAGATGGGACTGCATACGATTCCTAGAGTCTATTGCGTTTTATTCAATAGATTAATAGTAAAGCTTACAAGGACTGTAAGGATATATTGTGTTTACTCTACGGCCCCGTAGAGTAAACACAATATATCGGACACTCCTCACCTCACAACATAATAGTTAGATCGGGACACGCGATTCTGGAATATGTGTATTCCTATTGTCAACCGTATAACCGAATCCGGTACCGTATAACCCAATTTTCGAATTAATTATTCTGGCGTGACGTGAGGAGTGATCCGATATATGGTGTTTACAATGGATAAACATTGTTTAAGTATTTATTGAGAAGGTTTTATTTTTCATTCCTCGAAATACTACTGGTGCTAAATGTAACATTACTAACAACAAGCAGAATTAAAATCAATTTTTATACAACATAGAAACAGCTCAACGAAACCCAACACAAACGAATTTTAATTGAAGAGTTATGAAAAAAAAAGCTTTAAAAGCGGTCATATTTATTTTCGAGAAAGCCAAATACGCATCATAAGTATAAATTGTCCCTTCATCTATCTACGCCTTTCCTTATCATAGTTGTTGTTTGTGTCGTAATGTAGAGACTTCACACTTCGGCCTTGTGGCCTTGTATCACTCTACATTAGGTTTGTGTAAGTTTGTTTTGTGTGTGTGTACGGTGCATGGCTTTACTGCTTCTCCTCGCCGCAGGAGGGCAGCAGTGTGGATTTCACTTCCTCAACAGTGGAGGGTACCGGGAGAGGTACCGCTGCGACCAGCCTAAAAATCGACCGCCGCGAGGAGATTCGAACCGACGACTTCCCCAAGAAAGCTGACCGCTCTTACTACTGCGCTATCCCAGGGTTTCCAATATCTTAGTAGAGAACTGGGATCGAGTTGTACATCATTCTAGAGATAGTTAACTTCTTTCTATAACAAAACCCCATTTCTTTAGCTGTAGGCAATAAGCAGTAGCAAAACATTTATTTAGGGTTTAACATCATTGTATTTGAAAAACGCACGTTTTTTCCAATATAATTGAACTATTATCACTAATTTGAACTTAAAAAGGAACTTGTTTTCGGTGAGTCACGCTATAATCTGTAGACAGCTGCTGCATTCGATAAATGGCATAAATTGGCTTGCTTCGTATCACTTTTATTAACGTAGTAGTAGCGTCGAAGGTAAAATAGAAACATACAATTTGAATTTGTAACAGTCAGTCATTGACAAACAATTGAACTTTGACGAGAGCACTTGACAATTATCCATTGTCGACACTTTGAGCAAACACGATCGATGACGCTTTCAGTTTACAAAAGCAGCGTTGCGATTTTAAACTACAGCCGTTTTTACTTGTTAGTTAGTACGCATAACAACCAGCATCAGTAATTGCATGTGACATTCTATTTTGTATTCGTAATTTTCCTAATTGCATTATATTTTAGACATAAAAAACTAATTTAGCGATTTAGTTATTTGTATTTAATCAGAGAACCTCTATTTTTTGATTTCTCTTCACAATCTATACGTTTTCTTTTTCTATATTTACAGAACATTTAGTAGGTCAAGTTTCGGAAAATACATTTTTAGAGCAGGTTATGGCTATTAAATACAACAGATCCGCAACATACTATTGGAATGTATACGTATCTTTAAAATTCCTTTCTTGTCCATTTAATTTTAAAAGGTTCTTAAGACTATAAAACTAACTTGTACAAGTATATCGAAATTAGGGACTGAATAAAATTTTAAACAGTACTAATGCATCCGCTTAGTGTTCTTACGAATACTTTTTTTTATATCAAACCTTTTAACGGAAAATATATGAGAACTAAGATCTTGGACACATGTTGCACACAAATTAAATTTAAAAGAATCGGTGATGCGAAAAGCATTATGGTAATTCATGATTACCTCAATCGCAACATAGTAGTTTCGCTTTAACAATGTATGTGAAGAAAACCGTAATGTTACAACTCATTAAAGAAGTCTTTTTGACTTATGACTTGACACCATAACACTGCCAAGAGTTTTTTGTAAGGACACTTGAAGCTTCTACTATAGCTTGAAACTAACCAGGGCCAGCGTTGTTACTGGAATGTTTAGTCTAAGAATATCGAGGTGTTCAAGAAAACATTTAGGAACATTTAAAGGATTTCTGAAAGAGATCTCATTAAAGAATAAACGGCAAAGATCTTTTTGACTTCTGACTTGACACCATAACACTGCAAAGTGTGTTGTCTAATGTTTGTAAATTTTGAAAAAGCAAAATTTATTGGTTAATTAATTCATAAATTATTTATATTTATTTGTTAATTTGTCTATATGTATATATCTTGCAACGATATGAGTTACCTTTAGTTTAGTAGTCTGTTAAATTCAAGATTTTTACGTTGCATAAACGTTTTTGAATGTTTTTGTACGCTCCTGATGTGTGCTGTCTGGGCAAATCGCCGATTTTTAGAGAGTAAACACTTAAACGTCTATTTAACATAAAAATCTTATAGTGTGTTGCTTGGGTGGTTAATATGCATGAACAGTAAAGATTTGAAGGCAAGCGAGTATTATATGAAGGCACAATATAGAAAATACGCTCTAGTAATTTGGGAGCATCTATTGTTATTCATTAATTCATACAGGAAGCGCGTCTCAGCTTGATGGCAGCGGTATTGTAGAGGTTAGAAGTCAAAATTATTTAATAGAGCATTGTGATCAAAATCTCGTATTGGGCATTCTCCATTATGTGTGAAATAGGAGTACTTAAGAAACATTCTGTGTATGTTTTCAACGGACGGTACAAATGGTGGATAAAATTATGACCAAGTTATACACACGTACTCAAGCTTGGAATGCACAAACGCAGCATAGACTACTACTAATGCATCAATAGAATTAAATTGCCTCGTTATTCTGAATATAAATAAAAGAGCTTTTAGTGCAGCGTTTGAAAATTATTGATGTGATCATTGAAAGTTAATTCAGCGTCAAATACTACACCTAATAGGAAAAGATTTTCGTGAGTAGGTTGTAACATTATATTTTGAAACGTTCATGTTGAGCCTGTTGTTAATACATCAAGACTCTTATTTCTTGATATGCCGCTGCATCAAATGACAATGAGAAGGCGTTTCTGTCCTAGATCCTAGCTTACGATCATTAGCAAATAATAATTTATCGCAATTCAAGTGCGGACATAAATTCTTAAACACTAAAATATAAGAGAACCTGGATTAGTTTGCTGCGCAATTCCTGAGGTAGAAGAAAATGTACGAGATGTATGGCCAAAGTATGAGATACTGGTTCCTGCTGAAAATACCAGTGTAACAGGAAACCATTCTGCGGAAGTTTTAGTAGAGAAAGCCCATGATCAATACAACACAAAATCAAATGATTAACACAAAAGCGTTCGAAAATTCTGTGTCAATGATATAGAACTGTATGTTATCATCCAGGGATTCTGCTATAAATTGCGTGATCGTGGTAAGGTTAGTGACTATGGATGATCTGGCAACAAAGCCGTGCTGGTCTTCAGATAAAATTACGCGAAACTGAAGGTATATGAAACTACCTATATAAAAGTATTCCGCGCACATTAAAAAAGTTATTAATGACAGCAACAGGCCTGTAATTAAGGTGGCGTCGCCCCTTTTGTGAAGTGGACAAAATCTTCCTGCCTTCCATAAGATAATAAATAACCAACAAACGCACTTTGAGTTTCTGCATAATTTATATACGAGCAACATTCTTACTTCTGGTATTAACACCATAAATCAGTAATGAAAAAAAAGCAATCCATCCCAAATAAATGGTTTGAGGTTATTTAGAAGGCCTGGGGAAGTATCTTTTCCAACGATTTCCATCGATCTGAATTTGCTAGTTTGGAATTTACGATATGGGATCCTAAATATTGTGTACAAATTTGGCGCGTTTCGTGAATTGCTATAAATTGTGTGAGATACTAAAACTGGGATCTATTAGTACTCTTCTTCTTCTTCTTAATCTTAAGCCTATCTATCGTTGGGTGTAATTTGGTGAACATTATTATTAAATTTTATAAAATAATAATGTTACACTGGGTTTTTTGATTTATAAACGTTTCGATCGAACTCAAAATGCTTTACCTACGGCATTTATTAAGAAATATTGTACAGATAATGTAAATTTTCCTAATACCTAGTACTAAAAAAGTGCGTGGATTTAAATAACCAGTCTGTATTAAAATTAATAAGGACAGTACAGTTTGGTTTTCCGTTGATTTGCCAGACGAATTACTCCCTGAAAAGTTTAGACGGTTAAAACTGAGTTTCCTTTGGTCAACCCCTTGATAAAAGAAAAAAAAAACATTAAGCTCCATTTAGAATCCCGGTGTTCAAGAATAGTTAAGTATTTATTTGCCACCAGGATTAGTGTTTCGGAAATAAAGTTGTACTAAATCAATTTGATCCGAAATGTTTCAGAGCAGTTAAAAAATTGTATTTGATGTATCTATTTGAAAATCCAAATTTAAAAACACAATTAATATTTATTAAGTTTATTATTTCTTTGGTGACACGATTACTAAACTGGAAAGCACAAGACTTTCTTTAAACAACTGTTAAAGTATAATTAAATCTTTACAAACCAAAATTGAGACCGGTGAGGGCGCGCTAAATAAAAATTTATTGGCTTCCGTTTTAAATAAAAATGACGAATATGCCGCATTGACTCAAATAAACAAAACTTTGATTGGCGAATTCCAGATTATAAATTGTAATTTAGATCCATTTAAGTTAAAAAATACCCCTTACCACCTTGTTGAGTAAAGAACTCTGAATACGCATTTCGGCAACTAAGTTGCTATCCTCACCAGAAAACCACAAAGGAAAAAATAATGTCAAATAATGTTCTCGGAGTGCAACGCTTGATATTATTTTTCCCTTTGTGGTTTTCTGCTGAGGATGGCAACTTAATTGCTGAATTGCGTATTCAGAGTTCTTTACTCAACAAGGTGGTAAGGGGAATTTTTAAACTTAAATTTATTTTAAACCACCGTATCCTATACCTAACCTACATTTAGATCCATATTGGCAAATTAAAATATGCTAGAGTAACATCTTGTAAGGTAAAGGCAACATTTTCAGCTTATAAACAAATTTTCAGGGATAGAACATTATTGATAATTTAGAAAAATATGTAATATCTTATAGTTACAGAATTTACATTTTTACTTTAAGAATGAAAATAAATTCTGGGTTTATTTGTAAATATGTGCGTAGATATACACATAAATATAGCTTAGAGTTAAAATTATTAAAAATAAGAGTTTTATTCCTTGGGATACATATTAAAATGATTTATATCTATATACTTAAATTCTATCTTTTCTTCTTACCGTATATATGTTGGATATAAGTTCATGTTTTGGCGACTTTCAATGCAAATTTACAATTTTGAAGTGTTACTCTCTTGTGATAAGTAACAACATATAGATTAATTTTCCATACATTTGTGTCCATACAACTGCGAGTAATCTCGAACAACGACTGAACTCTACACGAAAAAAGACATCGTGTGTCTGCAAGCAACCCACATATAATATCGTACAATATTTGTTCGTAGGATCATAAATTTCGGTCGTGCAACGGGCCTTAAGAGTGGCTGCACAGAAAAAAATACTAACTGTCGAGCACATTCAAAAAATACTATTAAACCAGCACAAAATATATTAACACTTCCTACAGCATAAGAACGCTCTCGTTGACCAGTGCTCTTAGGAATTATTACGTTGGTTGTTGTAACGTAGTGTCCCAACCCTTCGTTTAATTTCCGCCAGGTACGTAATTGCAAGGTTTTCTATTTTTAAGTAGGACCTTTCAGCGGGTGGCAAAATAAACAGTCAGCGCGTAAATGGCACTTCTACCCGCAAAGTAGTAGGAATGAATATTTAACAAACTAATGTAGAAAACGCTCTCAGTAATTTTGAAAACCCTTTTCATGCCAATCGACCCTCGCTAGATGTGCATAAAGTTCCACTAACACACATTGGCTCATTAACGTGGCCAACCCTTCACATGTGAAATGGGAAGCCGTTCGAAATGAAAATTCATCACCTTTTGATTAACAATTACGGCCATTGCATTATGGAGTGTGAAAAGTAGTGAATAATTGAACGCAGGCAACTTTGCCAAAAGTGCTCGAAAGTTTTAAAGTGTAAAGATTTAAATTATCCGAGAATTTGACAAATAATAAAGACTTATTGATAGTTGACACATCAGTCTTACCAGAGTTACCATAAAATATATTTTTATTAAATGGTCAGATTATTTCTTGGGTTAGACATATGTATTTGATAATAATATTAATAACAATATATAATAATATAATATAAAATAAGGTAAACAGTTCCAACGAAAACCATTAACTATTAACAAATTCAAATAAAAGTAAAGCTGAAGGAAACCCTCAAGAGAAAAAAAAGGTCAAGTTATTAAATAGCAAGTATAACTAAATTAAGCATTAGCATTCCTATAAGTGACCAAGTGGAGATTTGTAAAGCATGTTGGCGCGAGCTGTAGTTGTTACGAATGGAACCGATGACCCTGAACTATAACTAGAGACATTAAAAGGTATTTTCTGAGCATCGAAGGAGAATCAACATGCTGTCTTGAAAGTGGGAGGATGCCACCCATACTAGGCCCTTGGTGCAACATTCCAGGTTACAGAGCACGTCCTCGAATCTACCATGTATGAGAACGGCAATATCGTTCGCATATGCAATTGTGTTCAAGCTGGACACGTTGAGTGACTGACAAGGTCATCTACCACGAGGTTCTACAAAAATGGTGACAGGGCGCCTCCTTGTGGACAGCCCCTGTCCACAAGCTCCTCCGCTACACTTCGTACCTCCTACAGTAACATCTATTGCTCTCTGCGCCGGTATGAGACGTAGCCAAGCCACCGAGGTCGGCTCAACCTCATGCTAAGCGAGAGTACTAACGATACTGTTGGGATATGCTTTATCAAAAGCTCCCTCTATATCTAAGAATACACCTAAGGTGGACATTTTATTGCCCGATGATCTCTCGATCCGGCCCCATCATAGTGTGGAGAGCAAAGTCAGTGAATCTACCTGGGATGTGTGCTTATTGGTTTCGATAAAATGGATCCTGAAGTAACGCCAGTTCTCTTACGTGTTGGTCACACAGCCTTTTCAGTGTTTTCAAAAGAAAGCTGGGCAGATCTATGGGACGGAAAGATTTTGCCAGTGCATAGTCCATATTTAGAGGCTTTGGTGTGAAGACTACTTTTATTTTCCTCCATTATTCAGCTACATACCTCCAACCGGTGCATTCCCTGAAGAGAGTTACCACCAAGTATAGCAGGGCGCCCAGCCCAGTTATTACTGTTTTCTTGAATGTTATCCCCGAAACAGTTTAAAAAGTTTCATCAAGCGACGCTTTCTAAATGAGCCAACTGTCAACAGATTTGCTTTTAAAGTAGTTACTTTATCACCCATCCAGAAATATTTATTGAGACCCTCATTCTCTTTTGCCGATTTTCCAACTGAAATAAATTACAAGTTGGCGGTAAATTCAACTTGTATTCATTCCTTTTGGCTCACCCTGTATATCGCATATAGATTGTAAATCAACATTGTGGTAAGGTGAATGAAACATACTAGTATATGTACCTAGGTTAGCGGTGTAATCAACATAAGAATCTCGTACGTGGTTACCATTTTTTTTTAATTATATGCAACGGATATGGTTTAATTTGCTCAATACTCATGTAT
The DNA here is from genome assembly GCA_031763485.1 of Osmoderma eremita. Taxonomy (NCBI): domain Eukaryota; kingdom Metazoa; phylum Arthropoda; class Insecta; order Coleoptera; family Scarabaeidae; genus Osmoderma; species Osmoderma eremita. Next base: position 1,966 of record JARFOC010001053.1, on the reverse strand, counting down.
GTAATGAAACCTATGCAAATCCCGGGAGGCCATTTGAGGCGAAACTAAACTAGAGGTTTTTATGTATGAACATCCACATTAATTTTGCTTTAATATAGTTTAGTTCAAATAGTGGGTAGTAACATATGTATGTAGGCTTATATCAGAACGTTGCACAGTCGGGTATTTAGCCGCTCTAGCTGGTCAAATATTAAAGATTTTACAATATTCAATTAAGGAGCACGTGGTAAGAAACATAAGTTTTCTGTGCACCAAATTTACCTCACTCCTCCAAGTAGGTATTCAAATTTAAATAGTTCTCCTCTCATTTCAGATATCTGTTAGTAATACGATAGTTGGTCAATCAATATAATCGATCTTATTTGGAAGTGTAGAGAGTGCTATGAAAACTTTTGTATTGTGCTGTGATGGAGTCTGTTGAAGCTGGTAAGTAGATATTCAATTTGTATGTTTATCCTATTCAAGTTTTCCTTCATATTTCGTTAAATACCTATCTAACCAAAAGAGGTTTTATTACATATTTTTAAAGAGCTTTTGAGAACATGGAATTTTTTTTTAATGCTTCAGGGTGGGTTCCAGGTATTCAGACTAAGATAAATACGGCTACTAAATTTAATTTTAACGTCCCAGAATTGATTGCGTTTCTCTATAACACGCACCAATTTAACGAAAATGTTATGATTATCTTATTATTAATTGTTTTTCAGTTATCGTAGGACCGTCAGCAGTCAGTATAATAACCCGTGCCTAGTTATTTGATCTTATGCAAGGGCAAAATTTGCCAAGTATAGATAGGAAATTGCAATTTTTCGAAATTACGACATAAGTTACTATGAGTATGACGGTCGACAATTACTAGAAATGAAACATAGATTTGCTCATGTAAAATCCGAATTTAATTTAAAAGAAGATGGGCTGTGGGACAAAAGGAACGAGAATTATTTCTTGAAAAAATTAAGATTTGCTCAATGGATCATTTGAATTACCATAGATGGTATCAAGATGTGGACGACCATCTAAGCATTTTGAAGTCTTAAGCAACAGAAGTAAAACATGGGGAACAGAACAGCCAAGGAATGCCTATGGAGTGGAAAAATTTAGGTATGCCACACAAATGAAATTGCGAAGGGAAGGTAGAAGAGACGCAGCAGATGTATTGACGGTGACAAATATCCAGCCGTCCTTGACGAGGAGTGGCAACATATAATGGGCAGCTTATCGAAGTAGAAACAGGCGATTCGCCTACTTAAAAAATGGAAGGCACAACATTATTTGCTATATTTATTTACTATTATTATAAAAGTATCCTTACAAATTCTGTATTAATGTAACAGTAAATAAACATGTACAAAAGTTCTGCAGTTTTCACTTACGTTATCTGGCTCTTAGTTTTAGATTTTGTATGTACCAAATCTTTAAGATAACTTTGATAATAGTGTTTGGGTCACTCGACACAAACATTGAAAATATGTATACGAAATGACCGGTAAGTAAACTACAGTAAAAGATTAACAAAGCGGGAGCATAATGAAATGAGTACCTCCATAACAGTAACATTCCAACCTTTATTGTTAGTTTGCCCTGAAATGCGCACTGAATACTTATTAAATGTATCCGTATAAACCCACCGTAACCGCAAATGTTTTGCTCTAAGGTAAGTTAATTTTCAGTAGATTACTATTGTTTTCCCCTATGTTTATTCTTGAATATCACAGCATAAGCTTGTATCCATGTGTGGAATACATGATATTTGTGTAATCGAGCCTAAGACATTTGAGTATCAGCACGTACACAAAAATGTCGCAACTGTGGTTTAATGAACGTTGGATTGCTGCATCCTGTACCCCTTTGTATTTCAAGACTTACTCCATTGTCTAACGTTTGATTATTAAAAAAAAAATACCCTTACCACCTCGATGAGTGAAGAACTCCTGGATACGTATTTCGGCAACTAAGTTGCCATCCT